>JAQJVL010009053.1:0-17442 GCA_035578905.1 Stictocephala bisonia
CACTTAGACTACTCATGGCGGTTTCTTAGTAGGCTAATAATACAATCATTTCAGGCTAAACAAAACAATTCTATTTCAACTATTCCCAAATAGAAAATATATGGATTGGTATTCCCTATCTTGTAATAATCTTAGGGTTTTACCACTCCTCGATTTGTATTAAAACTTTTACTTGTATTTATTAGAAATTTCAGAACTAATAGAAATTTACACTATTACAAAGTATTTTTCTAACTCCACTCGCCAGTTCACATGGTCCTACAGGCCTGTGCGTGAACTTTGTTCAATCAGTTAAGTACCTACCACTATCTCAGTTGAAGATTCGAACCTTTGACCGTGCCCTCCGCAGTTCGAAGCCTTAGACGCCTGGAGCCACCACGCCGGCAAGAGCAGTTAGACATAGGAAGACTTAACGGTGAAATAACGAGCCTACTTGTAATACGCAAACATAAACCTACCTTCAAAAACATTTTTTATCCAGTCACAAATGTTTCCCTTAAAAACTGCTTAAATGATGTTGAATTTGATAGTTAATTAAATAAATTATTATTTTAATGATATTTAATTTACAAATTAATTTTTATTCCATTATGAAATATTTTTATAAATAGTCAGTTTATCGTTTTAAGTCTGATAAGCATAACACAAATGTCTACAACAATAAATCCAATAGGAAACTGCTTTTCATCGTCCAAATAATGTAAAATTACATTTAATTACTCTATTCACAATAAAATACCCTATTACAGCTAGCTCAGTTATGATCAGCATATCAGTAATTACTAGCGTATATTTTTAATTATATTTCTTATATTGAATAAATATTAATATTATATATCTTATCCTAAACAACTGATTCTCTAACTTTTTTGGTATCTGGTCCATACCTTACACATTACCTTACACATGTGAATATATCAATACATTACTATGTAAATCTAACTGTATGTAGTCTTTCACCAAATCGTCAACTCTAATATAATACAGTTTAATAGGTAATTTGATATTTGAAACATAGAGTCAATACATTTTGAGAAGGATCAGCTGATAACCACCGGCTGTTCATTTGTCATTGGGCTATTAATTAATGACACTTTCTAAGGAATAGTCGGCCTTAGTTTGTAACAATGACTACATTCGCTCATAAACACTCATCACACTCATTTGAAATCCATATTCACCCATATCTTGACGATCGGCGTCTTATGAATAAATAAATAAATAAAAAATAAATTAATTTCTGACTACATAAACAGTTTAAATATAATTCCCAGATCAATTAACTTATTTAATTAAATAAACCAGTTCCAAGTAACCTAGAGATTCCCAACACGTTGTGTTAATTATGCGTTGTTTTAGTTTAAATATATAAAAACATGACTTTTTGAGTTTTTTTTTTAGGAAAGAAGTGTTTTTAAATCCTCCTGATTGCCATAGAATTTTCCCCACCTTACGTTAGAATCAGGCATTCCCTCTTGAAAGACATTTTACTGTATATTGTATACTTTGAAATAACGTATAGCATACTTGTTTTTTGTGTACATACATACCAGACACTGGGCAGATACTTCAACCGGATAGCCTTTTGATGCAATATTTCCACAGATGATGATATAATTCACAGATATTGCAGGCTAATTACATATTTGATATATTGAAATATACACAAAGTGCCTAATCAGTAACTTAACCAACTACTAATACAGTTTTAATACATAGTTTACAAACCAAAACTAGAAAAAGTCTCCTTTATCACTTATGACTTATGAACAAACTAAAATTACAACTTTTACCTGGGCTCTCTCGACAAACTTATCTTCGTAAAGTCATGTCATTTGATTTCTTCTACGAAGTACACTTAAAAGTACAACTCATTTCTTTTTATGTATGGAGTTCTTGATAATTCATACATAACAAAAACTTAAGAGCGATATCTCTATGAATCAAACAATTGAAAACTTTCTCTCTATTTCCACTATTCACAGTTTACAGACATATTTCATACAATGAGACTCCGTGCATATGTCTTACTCATCCCAGAATCTGAAAGTATTATGATTTACCACGTGGGCAAATAGCCAAACAAAGAATGGGCATCTGACATAATCTTGTATAAAAAATGAATTGCATAAAAAGTACTTATTATTGATTACAACCCCTTCCTGCATTGCCATATGATTATTGACAGTATTGTTAATAACTAACAAATAAAATCTTTAAACACATTTGGTTAAATGTTGAAGAGACCAAATAGTTCTTACTTCACCACATAAATTACGGTATTTTTCATTTCATTTAAACTGTTTTTCCGAAACATCCTCCAAACCAGTCGCATTTTGATTTACTCTACCGATCCACGATAGATCCAAGCACAACACAACTGGGGCTCCTCTACTTGCACTCTAGGACAGTCTTTGACCGCTATATCTATATCCAAGCACGACACAACTGAAGGTCTTCCACTTGCACTCAAGGACGTGTCTTTCATCACTATGGATCCTAGTAGGATACCACTGAAGGTTCTTCCACTTGCACTTAAGGGCATGTCTCTGGCCAATATGGATCTAAGCACGATACACCTAAAGGCTCTTCCACTTGAACTCAAGGTCGTGTTTTTCATTTCCATGGATCCTACCTGGACACCATTGCAGGATCTTCCACTTACACTCTAAGAGATTTCTTTAACTACTATGGATCTAAGCACGACATAACTGAAGGCTCTTCCTTTTGCACTAAAGGACGTGCATTTTACTGCTCTATTTCAAGCATGTAAATATGTACATGTCCTGATTGCCTCCTAAGCATTTATATAATACCACATCAGAGAAATGTTATCAAAGACATCTTTACCTTAGTTATGGGACTATAAAAAATGCCCATTATTAAAAATATACACTATATTCTATGTATGTGGGTAATTCAATTTACTTTTATGATTAATTTAAAACATATGTTGGATTATATAACACAAATCATTTGCAGATTTCCTTAATTTGTCATTACTTATAACAATTACCTTTCTATATAATATATCATATGTATCTTTATCAAATTCCAAGTTGTAGTTAGTTATATTTGTATTTCATAATTAACATAGCTTCAACATCAAGATAATTGAACAAAATTACCATCTCCTACTACAATATTGCTTAAGAAATTGTACTTGAGTATCGTAATTCAAAGAAATAAATTCATCTTTTTTAAGGTACAACTTTTAGATTTAATTACTGATATACAGTTGTTCAGCAAGTTCGTTTTTAATCTCTTGTTTTTATATGTATACTTTCATGTATACCAACATATAATTTGCTAACCAGGAAACAAGATAAACAATAATACGTTCTCATCATACATTACTATTTTTACCTTTTCTCAAAACCCACGCGTACAACCAATACATTGCTTCATAAGATATATAAATCACAATTATTTGTAGACATTTGACATATCTAACAAATGAACAGGAACTAATGACGTTTTTAAATGGTTCTTATCAACATCTACGATCCTTTTTAACCAATTACAGGTAAGCATATGTTTATGTAAATAAAATAATTCATTATCTAATAATAATAATAGTCAAACTACAGTAGATATCAACTTATTAGCTTTATTGTTATATATTTATTTACTTCAGTTTAACGCTTCCTTACAGAAAATGTTAAATAATTGACAAGGTTGATAATTATCAACTTAACGGGTGCCTTTGTAGTGCCTCAAGAACTTTTGAATACAAACTAATTAACAAATTGAAAATTATATACATTTGTACACATTAATATATACTAATGTAACTATATAATAAATGAAAGTGACAAATCATGGAGATAAAGATATGATAAAAATAACGATGGCTACAAATTAGAATGGTACATCAAAATTTAAAAATGTTTGCCTTAAAATGTTATATTTTTGTATATCCAATTAGTATTTTATTTATAACTTTGACAGTATTTTAAAGAAAAAATTAATGGAATTTGTAAATTTTGAATTATTTTTCATATATTTAGTAGGATAAGAATCTTATACATTACTAAAAACATAAATGTGAATCAAACAAAACTTACAAATAAATAGTTTATATTTTTCCTTCAAACTTTAAGGAACATTTACGTGAAATGTCGTAGCAAACAATAATAAAGGCCTCTCATTAAAGAAACCAATTGAAATCCATTATTTCAAACTGGCTTATCAAACAACTCGTATAATTGAACAAATTACATGATAATTATGGCTTTTAACAACCCTGCAGATTATCAGATTTGGCTTTTTGGCAAGATAATTATTTATTACGGTAAATTATCCATTTAGTGGTTGTTAAACACTTTTGGCCTCCACCTTTACAAGCAGCGATGTGAAAAGCAAGACTTGTTTACTTTGACTATGGTTTTTGTCCAAAATAACCCACATGTCCGTGTTATTTCTTTATCACAACACTAAGAAGTTTATTGTGGCTATAATCACTTAATAGTAATAAAATTACATCACACGCTCTAATGCGTCAAGCCTAACGTGGTGATTCGTAACATATTTTATTATACCACACAACTCGTCCATAAAATGTGGTTTAACCATTGTTATTCAAACTAAAAGTATAATGGTCGGTGGTAAACAGCTTTATAAAAATGTTGAAAATATTCCTAAAAATACACGCCACACAGTAAAAAGTTATTGCAATTTAACTACAAAATATAAAAGAATGCAATAATCAGTTTTGATACACCTTGTTTGACATCCTGAGGCCAGAGGGATTCAAAGAATTTTTTATATTTCTCTAATATTTGCATTTTTTTCTTGTTGATAGATTTTTATTATATTGTAATCATTTTTTATGTGTTAAATTCTCTTGTTTATTGCTAATGAAGAAATTTCAAAATATTCTAACAATAATATTGCGTTATGAACATATAAAAATATTGTATAAAATATAAAAAAAATTATTGGCAAATATATGTTATAACCAGAAGTATAAAAAGCTTTATCAAATTATAACAAATATCATTCGAGGTTTTTGGGAATATTATCAAAAGCCATTTATGTTTATTTTCATCTCTAATACAAAACACATGTTGACTTATCTCGTGCTACTGACTAAGTCAATTATAGACATTGAAGGGTACAAACCGAAAACAAGACAACCAGAAAACCTCGTAAACTAAACTCATAAACTATGTCCGAGATATTTTTAAATAACATAAAGTAAATAGGAGCTAAAATAATTACACTTCATTCCTAAAAATTATGCGTGATATATTTTTTTTACTTATGCTATTTGATTGTAAGTATATACCTCTCTGTAGGCTATTTATTTATCGATCCAAATAAGTTATTTTTAGTTTGTTGTATTGAGACCTTCCACTATTCAAATTTTATTTTCTCAATAACTTTGAAAAAGTGAGTGTGTTTTATGTGAACTGAGGTTTCAGCTTTTACAAATGAGTTTAGCTTATATCTCGGCCAATGTATTTTTAAATATTTCCGATCCTGAGGTCATCAACACAAAATACTTCCATTTCTTCATAAAGAAAGAAAAATAAATTCATATAGCTCGTGTTGATTCAAAATATTACAAAACTACCATATTTTTAGTTTACGATTAGTACATTTAAAGATGGCAAGGAATTAATCAGGATTTTATGTATGTGTTTTTTAAATAACCTAGTTCTATAAGATATTTTTTATAACGCGCATTGACAAGGTTGTATTTTTAGTTTAACAATAAGTTAGACTGTTGACAAATACGTAAGTTATTTTAAAATGCAATAAAAGTAATAAATACTTGTAATATAAATATTATTTGCAGAAAATATAACCAAGGACTGGTACCTGACGGAGTCTTCAGTCCCAGTAACAGTTGTTCTCCTATTATATCTGGTCATCGCAGTGGGCCTGGGGCCTCGGTTTATGTCCTCGCGGAAGCCCTTCGACCTCAGGATGGTGATGAGAGTGTACAACCTCCTGCAAGTTGTATACAACTCCTATATTTTTGCTCAGGTAACCGGATGAACAATCATGATCAGTTGGCTTTTAGTACTACTCGTTTACTTTTCACTTAATATATAGAGACCCCATCGTTAACTAGAGCACCGAAGATATTGTACAACAGCTTTGTCTTCAACTGTTCATTTAAACATTTGTTCCATATTTATGATGTTCGGAAGTCACCCTTAAGGCATTGCACCCCAGGTTAAGTGTTAGATAGGGCGTCTTAACCCTAACTTCGCCTGGTAAAATAAGACGATCTTTAAATTTTTATTTTTAAATTCTCTCCACTTCTTGAGACCTCTTGTCGGTCCTTTCTAAATTTTATGGCAACGTGTGACCCTTGCCTTCCTTTCTATATACACTTCATAGAGTTGGTTTTCAATGCATTCTTTCTTATAGGTACTGGTAACTAATTTTCCTTGCACACCCTATTACAAATCATTAAAAATATAAAAACAACTATTTATAGTTTTATTGTTAATGAGTTAATTTAGTATGTGTAAGTCTTCTTGATTTATAAAAGATCCGACACTATCTTAATAAGTTCTGAACTAGATAAAGCAATAAAACTTAAAACATCATACTCTCATTATCAGGTGTCTGCCGTTTCATGGGGGCTCAACCAGATAAAAGAAAATCTGAACAGAGAGCATAGGTAATCTATCAAATTCAAGGACTTAATTAGGGACATGGACTTGAAATTGGACTTGAAAGTCCACCCCTTAAAAATGACGCTAGTTTACAGTTCTAAAACGTTAACATGTAGGTCCTATTGTAGACTGTTTTTATTTGAGTTAGGATTTTATTTTCATTTCAACCTAGTATCCGGATTAAGCAGTCCTCTACAACAGGGCATACAGTGTACATTTCAACATTTTAAATCAGTGAATGTTTTTTTTTCTAAATTGACCTTTTTATTTAAGATTTGTGACACTGTGTTCTAATATCGACCTTTATTATTATCATTTTTTTTTATTATACTAAACCTATGCCATTCTTAAAGATTTTCTTCTGAATTCTTGTGACTGCTTCCATGATACAGCAGAAAATTGATTGTTACTTCAAAAAAGTAAATTTGTAGATTTAGTAATGATATAGTAAGTGTTAATGTTTTATCTGTCAAAGTCCAGAAAATATTAGCCTACTTAGGGAGATTATACAGTGTACACCCTACATAAACAACATGTAGTAGAAACATAAATATTATTATATAACATTCTACAACATTGCTTTTGCATATTTAAACGTCTGCTAAATAATTTCTGATGGTTTGTGTCCCAATTAACAACCCCAGGGTTTAAATATAAAAGTATTGTTCCTTACCTTTCTCAAATATTCAGGATAGTAGTTTTATAAGAAATCATTTACGTTTAAGCTAATTTACAAACAAAATGTGTCATTCTTATTTTGTTAAAAACAGCGATTATTTCATCTTTATAATATAACAGTTACTTCACTGTATAATTAATCTAAATTTATGTAGATTTTAGGGTTGATTTCTAATCCAAATTCCAGTATTTAAAAACATGAAATTTTATCTTCATTCCATTTACATCACTTTGATGGTGTTTATTGAGAGTGATTGTAATTGGAACTTGATATATTAAAGTGTGTGAAAGACTGTAGAATTAATTTTTTTGTATTAATATTATTATTTTTTTATGTGATCAGTGATTATGTAGAGATATATTTTTTCATAAACTTGTATACTTATGAAATATAAAAAATATATTCTTCA
This sequence comes from Stictocephala bisonia, assembly GCA_035578905.1. NCBI lineage: Eukaryota > Metazoa > Arthropoda > Insecta > Hemiptera > Membracidae > Stictocephala > Stictocephala bisonia. The sequence goes on from JAQJVL010009053.1 coordinate 7,724, forward strand.
ATTAGAATTTTGTAAAAAATGTATACGGTGTTTTTCTTTTTAATTGTAATTTTCTTACTAATTTGTAGAAAATAATGGCGCATGCATTTGTCTTCTGTAAACTGTGGGTCGAGTTTGTGAGTTCAGACAGCTACAAAATATTGAGCTAACTGTTTAATAATTGGAAGGGATACAAATTTAGGTAATACTTCGGAATCAATTTCTAGAGTTCTTATTAATATCTTTCGGTAACTGGTTTTGAAAACTCACAAGGAATGAAGAATGAATTTATTCTAAAGCTAATTTTTATAAGATTAAAATTTAGTTTTGACTATAAGTGTATGCAACTTAAAATTTCAGAATGTTTTAACAATTAATTAGTATTGCACTTTTAGCATAAATAGATAATCAGTGAAACCTAAAACAAAATAATTATCACTAAACACTCCTAAGATGAGCGGACAAATTCGGTTCATCTTTCATTTATAGACTATAGCTAACGTAATAGAACTAAGAACTGGTACTGACATTGGTTGGAGTCAGTGAGAGTTGCACTCCTACATCGCTCCGGATTGACCTTGCCTTAAGGAAGATCAAGTTTATGATGGCGGTCCATATATACAGCTACAAAACTTAGGATTCATATATTAAATCAACACATAAATGATTTCTCATAAAGAACTAAATAGAAATTCTGCTATAACCTGTTATTAATGCAATAGATGATTTTCACACTGTAATTCCATAGTAACTATAACAATAACTTCCATTAAAAAATGTATATAGAAAATTACTCATAGGCCTACGTTTATCCTTATCTAATTCAGAGTGTAAAGTGGATTACTTAAAAATAATAGTTTATGAATAACGGGTATAAATTATTAGTTTACAACAAATTGTTATTAACTTGTTCTATCATATGTATTTTGCACAGATTTTTGTAAAGATTTTGTTGTAATTTATATTTCCTTATTTTCCTAATTCGAACAACGTTTCAAGTCATACAATTTTGTATGAGAATCACGTGCTCTGATTTCTGCGTTAACTTGGTGGTGCGTACAACATACGCCATAACTAATGGATGTTTGGTGGTATTATTTCTTACATATTAACTTTAGTTCAACACTTCAAATAGTTCAATTTAAATTGTTAACTGATCGCGTAACATTTTAAGAATGAATATTGTTTTAAGTCATTTTAGTTAGAAGGACAATACATATTAATTTTTAGCAAAAATTATATGTATCATTTCTTTCACTGAACGAAATATTTCTTAAATATTTATTTACTTTCATTACGTGTATATTGATATAAAACTTGTAATTGTGCTTTTTATATACTATTATTATTATTACTTGATATTTATTTTACATCATAGAAACAATAATTATTGAAAATACTGATTGTATACTTTCAGTTCTATATATTGTTTTAGTATCGCTTTCATCAATCTGCTAGACATAGTAAATATTTTAGTTTTATATTTCTGTAGCCCTTCTAGTGAATACAAATTTTAGAATGTTGACTGTCCATTTTTGAAACTGTAGAAGAATATTAAACTAATATTCTCATAGTAAGAGAATAACAAATGATAATAATTAAATTGAACAGAAATCGATGTCCAAGGAAATAGTAAATAAAGAGATATCTACAATTAAAACAGAAAGTCAAGGTAATACAACTACATACACGGACTCCGCAAACTACGGCCTTTTTAGTTACAACTCCTTAACGTATTGAAGGCAGTCCATTTATTCAATGCACAGGGTAATCCACTTTTTGTTGAAGTGCGCTTAGTACATAGTTAATTCTGTACTCTTATTTAGTTTTACACCTACAATGTATTTATGACAACAAGTCTTTACGTAGGCCGAATAACGTGTTCAATCAATTAACAATCAACTAGGCTGTATTAAATTTCACAGACTATTTTAATTCGTTAAAAGGATATAAATAAAGTATAATATTTTCAATCTATTTTTGATAAATATCCGTCATCAAAGAGTTTTTTATTGGAACATTTCCTTTTTTACAGTTTATACAGAGGTTACGTGATAGAATAAGTTGTATTTATGACATATACAATACAAACATGATATACAAATTATAAATTACCTACCAGCAACGTATTAAAATGAAATGTACAGAACATGTTTGACATTTAAAGTTGTGATTGAAAATCTACTTAAATATACAAAGTAACTTTTATTAGTTTTAAACCAAATGTTGAAGTATGATCACCATTAAAAAAAAAAAATCGTTTACCCAACGTATATTTTTGCTATAAAGTAATTAATAACCTACTTAATAATTTAAGTATTGCTGGAATAGCAATATAATAGTATAGTTAGAATAGTTTCAATGAAATAAGATTAGAGTGTAAAACATCAATGACTTATGTTTTTATTTAAAACACCATGTTTGTTAGTTGGTGCACCTTAAACGAGTTGCATACTTGACATGTCTCTTTTAAATACATACTCTGTTAAAATTAACAAGTAACTTTATAACTGGTTATATAGTTAAAAATTAACTTCACGTCTTTTGTACTTAAACATGTCCATAAAATTCGCCTATGTAAAATATAGGTTGCATATTTAACATGACGAAAACAGTATTGTAATTTGATTATTAAATACTAAACTTTTTTTAAATATTATTTTAAATAATACAATTTATTGTTTCCCAGTTCTTTGTGGTGCCGGGAGCTATTACCTACATGATTGAGCACAGCTGCAGACTCGACAATCCAGACAACGTTCGCCACCTCAGAGAACAAGTGAGCATATATGTCATTTTTACGAAAAATGTACTATGAAATGGTGAATTTACTATAGGAAGCTTGATAAATACCTCATAATATTTATTATTATAAAAGGGCCTAGATAGTCAGAAGGGCTGGGCTTGTATTTTAAAAATGTTTACGTTATCATCCCACTCCCTTATAAGTATCGACCTTAATTTGGACAAATTAAGATTACCACAAAAATTACCATATATTTTGTTCATCTAATTACACATTAAATAAAAAAACTATGTAAGATATTTTGCAACAATACACATTCCAAAATTAATGTGTTACTAATGAAGTTAGTAATTTAATTGCTGCCATAGATATAAGTATTGAAAATAAATACAAGGTGGGAAAAATATGAAAACTCTTTTACAACAACTTTTTTGCATATATAATTTTAAAATTAATTTTTTCTAATAATTGTGTTCCATAAAGTATAGTTTTTGGTCAGAATAATTTACTTGAAACCATTAAATAGCAGATAGATAACATTGTTCAAATTAGTTACTTAGAAATTCAAATTATCACTACTCTGGAAAGGATAAATCTTTTGAAGTCTAATGTGTGACCGTTAATTTCCCTTAAATATACGTTTAATTTAATACCAAACTAAACCTAGGCTTCCGTTGAAGATTTTCGTTAAACCCCTATAGGCCGTCCCCTTGAAAATATGAAATGCTGCTAATGACGAAAAAGTTCATGTTCTATGTAACCATGATCGTGTACAAGATTTCACTTTTACAAATAAAGCCATACAAAATTTGAGAAAGCGTTTCCATATTGATTTCCAACCTGTATTTTCAAAATATCACTTGTGATTTAAATTTTTGATAGACACTGACGTTCCTTATCTACAGTTATTGCATGGAAATAAATTTTATAGCACAGTAGCTATACTTTATTCCCAAATACCAGATTAAAATTACTGGTTACATCTAAGACATTTTATTAAATTAAAATAGTTTTTAATTGGGCACCGACTTAAATTTAAAACCAAGGTATAATTTTCATACATTATTGGAATTGTATGTCACTGGAAAACTTAACCTAAAATATCTTACCCATCTGACCTAAAATATACATATTAACTCCAGGTACACGTTTTTTTTGACAACCTTGAATTTATTATTCATACATGATGTTTGCCAGTTTTCCTCATTAGTCCTATGTATATAATTATCACTTTTCCAGACAATGTCAAGGCTATTACACACTTATCAAATTAATGTGAACCAGTTGATTCACATTTATTGTCTAGAGTGCGTTCGGCATAGATAATTTTTGCTTTCCACACAAAACTAACTAATCAATTTGCATCCATTAGCTGGGTTTGTTTTGGCGTACTTCAGAGATACATTTGGTTTGTTGTCCACTGATTTCTTTCGTTGCCTCAGGATTTAATCATCCATTAAGATTTGTTTTTGTTATCAGCAGAGGAATGCTCCTTATTTTACAGTTCACGCCTGAATGAACTTAGTGGCAATATCAACTGTTTTACACTTCCCTAACGTCATGTTGTTAAAGAATATCCTATTCATCTCTCTAATTATTTTTGGCATCAAGTTTTTCTGTCTTTTTTTAATGAAATTATTGTTACAAGAATCCAAGAATCCATTCGCCTTCGTGCACTAAGTGTGTAGGAGCCTTTACGTATGCTCGAACATACCAAATAAAGGTGGGCATGCAGGAGGCCGCAAGGTTTGTGATGTTGGCCAAATGAGATATCATGATGTTGTTACTTACCAAATGTATATTTTTTGCTTGATATTTTTTTAACATATCATGGGCTATCAGAATAAATAACATTACCATTGTATTCATAGTTAAAAGTCTTCCTTTTCAATTGTCTCCCATAACCCATTTCATGTACAATGTTTTTTCAGTTATAAAATTACAATAGGCTGAGTTGTGTTTTCATTGTTAAATGTTTTATATTTACAACTTTAAAAGTGTATTTCTTTGTTTTTAAATAATAATAATGAAAACATACAATATTTAAAAAACCCAACGCAAACATTACAACAATTTAAGAAAAACAGAGTAATTTTCATAGATTTGCTTGTAACTATGAAATAGGCAAATCTATGAAATTGCTTTGTAAATACGTAGGTAAGGGAGAGCTGGTGGGTCAATACCAGTGTACGTATAAGGGTGGGTGGTTGAGTCAATACCAGTGTACGTATAAGGGTGGGCGGGTGAGTCAATACCACTGTACGTGTAAGGATGGGCTGGTGGGTCAATACCAGTGTACGTATAAAGGTGGGCGGGTGAGTCAATACCACTGTACGTGTAAGGGTGGGCTGGTGGGTCAATACCAGTGTACGTATAAGGGTGGGAGGGTAAGTCAATACCACTGTACGTGTAAGGATGGGTGGATGGGTCAATAACCCTGTACGTGTTAGGGTGGGCGGGTGTGTCAATAACAGTGTGCGTATAATGGTGGGCGGGAGAGTCAATACCACTGAACGTGTAAGGATGGGTGGATGGGTCAAACTCACTGTACGTGTAAGGGTGGGCGGGTGTGTCAATAACACTGTACGTATAAGGATGGGTGGATGGGTCAATAACACTGTACGTGTAAGGGTGGGTGGGTGTGTCAATACCACTGTAGGTGTAAGGGTGGGTGGGTGGGTCAATTCCACTGTACATGTAAGGATGGGCGGGTGGGTCAATACCACTCTATATTTGTAGAAGTACCTACTACTTTACAAATATACTCGTTTACTAATAAAATGTAAATTAGAAATCATGTCTTTATATCTATTTATGTATTATCTTTTTTCAGTTTCTGTTATATTCATGGCACTACTTCATATTAAAGCTTCTCGACCTACTTGATACTGTAAGTAAAATTATTGAATTCACTATGTTGATAAAATATTAAAATATATAAATGATGTCCGCTATTTACTTGCGTTTTAGGAAGAAGTAACTTAAATGTAATAAAATTACATAAAAAATTACAATATCTGACTGACATTCATATGTATAATTAGTTCAATTGTAGAAAAATACCTTAATGTTTCAGTATTAAGGAGGGCAAGAAAATAACTAGTTTATATAAATTATTTTGTATCTCTATATGGCACATTATATACGAAATGAACAAGGTTCTGTCTTTGGATGACTGTTAATACCCTTTTGCATTAACAAGGTTTGTGTCATTAACTGACTGTTAACACATTTCTGCATTAACATGGCTGAGTTATGAACTGACTGTTAAGATATTTCTGAATTAACAAGGTTGTGTCAATAGCTTACTGTAAACACAATTCTGCATTAACAAGGTTCTGTCTTTGGCTGAATGTTAATAGCCTTTTGTATTAACAAGGTCGTGTCATTAACTGACTGTTAACACATTTTTACATTAAAAGGGTTGTGTCGTTTGTGTCATTAGCTAACTGCTAACATCTTTCTGAATTAACAAGCTTGTGTCAATAGCTTACTGTAAACACAGTTCTGCATTAACAAAGTTCTGTCTTTGGCTGACTGTTGGTACCCTTTTGCATTAACAAGGTTGTGTCAATAGCTTACTGTAAACAAAGTTCTGCATTAACAAGGTTCTGCCTTTGGCTGACTGTTAATACTCTTTTGCATTAACAAGGTTGTATCATTAACTGACTGTTAACATCTTTCTGCATTAACAAGGTTGTGTGATTAACTGACTGTTAACACATTTCTGCATTAACAAGGTTGTGTCGTTTTTGTCATTAGCTGACTGCTAACATCTTTCTGAATTAACAAGGTTGTGTCAATAGCTTACTGTAAACACATTACTGCATGTCTTTGGCTGACTATTAATATCCATTTGCATTATCAAGGTTGTTTCATTAACTGACTGTTAACACATTTCCGCATTAACAAGGCTGTGTAGTTTGTGTCATTGGATGACTGCTAACATCTTTCTGAATTAACAAGGTTGTGTAAATAGCTTACTGTAAACACATTTCTGCATTAACAAGAAAATTTAAAACTGTAAAAAATACATAAATCAATGTTATATAATTAAAAAAAATATATATATATATTTTAACAAGATATAATTTAATTATTACAGGTTTTTATGGTGCTTCGCAAGAAAGACTCCCATATTACCTTTCTTCATGTGTATCACCACACTGCCATGGTTTTCTTTACTTGGTATAGTAACAAATATATTAAAGGTACGTTATTTTAGATATTTTAAAAGAAAGGTATGTTATCAGTTTGTTGTATTTGATCTTAAGAGAATGTATGCTCTGTAAAATTACGAGGAGCGTCCAGTATGTAAGTTCATAATAACTGGTAAAACGGAACAAGGTATACAACATATCTGTTTACTTTTTTAATAATCTGTTTATTTTAAACTATTTGCTTATATGGCTTCCACTATTGGCTATTAGGAGCAAGGTCCGACTGTATGAAGGGATGTTGATTTGCTCATATCCAAATTCGTTTAAAAGTTGTGTGCGCTTGCAGTGTGAGGGTGAGCATTGTGCAACAAGACATTGCCAATATACTTCAACGGCGCTTGTTTAGTATTGCACGGCACAGTTTCCGAAGCGTCTCGCAGAAAGCGTTAAGCGGTAATTGATCCACCCCACGTTAGAAATATAGTCGAGTCTAAGAATGCCATGTCTATTCCAAAAAAATTTGCACATTATTTTTCTGTTTGTCAACATTGGCTTTAGTTTTTTCTTTGCAGGTATCATTGTGTGCCTCCATCCAGGCGTATCATAGGCTACCCAAGTCTTGTCTTCTTACTTTACTCATAAGACCAGGTCCATAAACTTCAAAGGGTTGATTATGAATTTCAACTGGTTCATTAGTTTCTCGCATTGACAGATCTGGTCTCACAATCGGTGGGATTTTCGATTAACTTCGACATTTTAAAGAGCAATATAGCATGAAAACTAGAAGAACCAATTAAAAATGGCGTCATATGCTTCCTAATACGACAATAGAGCCGCGCTTGCGCGAAACGTGATTAAACATTTTTAAATATGGTAAGAATATTACGAATATATGTTTATAAAATCTGAGTTAATTTCAATGCAGTTATACAGTACTTACGTTTGCATACATACAACAAAATATTAATAAACTTTATATACAATAAGAAATATTGATAAACATTCATAATAAAACCCAAGAAAATATTAATAATCTCATTAGTTAGTAGCCTCAAATATGTTTTATATTCATAATAAGTGGACAATACACTACATATTATGTACAAAGAGGTAACTATTTTATGAAACTATTTATATTTACTTGTAAACAAATATTTACATCAATGAAAATAATTTCAAGACTGAGTCGGAATAATTAATTAAACATGGTTCTTTCCTTAGGTGTAAAAAATTTGCATTAGTTAAAAAGAAGTTATCTATGCCTATAAAAGACAATTACCACTGACTCGTTCCTAGAAGTACTAAGCCTACAAGGCTGACATTTTGTAGAGTCATAGGTCTTATGTTGTATATGTGCAATAAGAAGGGATTTCCAAAAAATATTTTAGTTCAACACATTTTAAATGCCAAAAACAGCAGGACTGTAGTGGCTAAATAAATGGTTCTGCAGAAAAAAATAACACCATTTCTGTAACTGATTTGAGACGATATACAAATTTGGCCATATGAATTTTTGCTCTATCTCACCTCCTTCATCCTTAGGTAGAGCTAGATTTTCAATTGTGCGTGTAAATCAAATTGGTTAATTTACAGCCTCTAAGAATAGACTTACAGATGTTTCAAGACTATGAAAATTTGTTATATAGGATAACATACTGTATTCAATGGGAAAATATACAATTTAATTTGACAAAATGCACAGCCAGTTCATATGACATGGCTAAACATGGCGAGAAACCCGATAGTTCACTGATTCAGAGTCAACTACAGTACTTTGTGCCCTCCAAAAGTAGACTTACAGATTTGTCTAGACTTTGAAACTTTTTTATCTAAGAGAATAAACTGATTTCAAGCCCAACATTTTTAATTTAATTTTAACATAATTAAATTGCCAGTCATCGGACCTGGCTAAACATGGCTAGGACCCCGACATTTCATTGATTTAGAGTAAATTGCCGTATTTTACGGCCTCTATAAGTAGAATTTAAGATTTTTTTAGACAATCAAAGTCTGATTGAAATAGCAATATTAAAATATTTATTTGCATACAGCCATGATTGCCCTACTTTATTCCCTCTCAAAGTAGGCTTATGTTGTTTTACTGTAAAACAAAACTGTTGAGCTCGATGTTCATTTCGTAACGGTTTTTTGTTGCCTCCTAACGTAGGTACATTAAAAGAGATATATTTTTATTTGCGGTTACCAATCTGTATTTATTAGATTATATATTTTTTTCAAAAACAAAGTAATTTAGTTTGATTCACTTCTAAGCAATTATTAAATGTTCTTGAATTCGTTGGATTCTATATATTTACTATAAATGTTTGTAATAAATACATTACAAATTGTTTAAATAATAGTTGAAAAATACAGTATAAATTGAAAGTTTGCTGCATATTTCAAATATATAATCAAACTCAATATTATGACCGGCGAAGCGGGTGGGTACAGCTAGTAAATTGTATAATTTGTTTGACATAAGGTTGTACTAAATCAAACTGAAGATAATATAACATATGCTTCTTTGATTTTGTAAACCTAAATACAAATTGTCGATACGTCTATGATCCACTAAAATTGTATCAAGTAACATTAAAGCAAATTAAAATAGCTAACCTCTCTAGATATTTAAGTGTTGGTTATATTTTTAGGTATTCACTAAATCGCGTACAACCATACTCTGGTAATTAGTATATTTTTGGTATTTTGAAAGTATGAAAATTAATAAGACAGCAGCCAGCTAGAAGATATACAAACTAATTAACTTCAAAAATATAGCAACAATAGGGAAGTCAGTGTTAGATGTAACTACTACAGTCCACAGTTCAATGCTT
>JAQJVL010009054.1:0-2500 GCA_035578905.1 Stictocephala bisonia
TGAAAACGAATCTCTGAGAGAACTATTTGTTGTGTCCAAGAGATTTTGAAGAGTTTAACATATTTGTATCATATGATCAACGTAGTTTGCTATAAGTCAAAAGACCTTGGTGTGGCCAAGTTATGGAGAGTTGTTCTTAATGGAATTTAATTAAGAGAGACATTAATTTATCTACCTCAAAGCTCCCACCAATTATCACTCTTCTCATATTTAACTAGTATTATATAATAATTTTACCTCTACGTGTATACTTATTGTTTCATCATGAAAAATTAAATGTCAAGTGATAAACACGTTAGTTATTATATGGAAAAGAAAAAATTTACTAATAAAACAGGTGTACATTGATGTAATGTGAGGCTGTGATTATTAATTAATATATACTTAATAATATGATGTATTTCCATTATATAAATGGGGTTTAAAGTGCGTACATACTATCTGCACTGCGTATATATAGCGTGTAAGCTGTATCTGTTCAAATAATTTCGCAAAATGGAACAATATCCTTTGAAGAGTCTGTAAAACAGTAAACGTATTTATCAGCTTTGTAAGGTCCCTGTGACAACAAATATTTACACAGTATTATGTTTTCACACCCATCCTTTTTAACTTATTTATTTACATTGTTTGTGATATAATTAATGAATCATAGTAAATAGTTGATAATGAATGTAAAAATATAAATATTTACATTATAAATATTTACATTATTTTCCTATACTAACAGCAATTGTTGTAATGAAAAACATTATCAATTGGGTTGTCCATACCTCCATCCTCAAGTCATTAGTATTATAATGATTGTAATTTAAAAATAGAAAACAAAAAATTCGACGCCGAGTGCGCATCTAGACGTGTTATAAATAAAATTCATTAAGGTTTCGTTTTAAGGTACAATTGTTTTGAAAATTAATTTTAATAGTGATAAAGAAGACAAATTTTCTAATTATGAAAAGGTAATTAAATTACATGTTCTGTAACAGAAAAACATATCAATTATATTACTTTAAAAGTTGCTGTATAATATCTAACTCAGGTTTACTGCATGTACAAACTGTATAATATAATAATGATAATAATATTAATATATACACATACCTAGAGTTTAAATTTTCTGTTATGTAGCACCAATTTTCTATTATGTAGTGTAATTTTTAAAACTACTTTACCATAATTTCAAAAGTGTCTTCCTTAATTAATTCTATAGGCCATTATCTATTGCTATATGTAACGCTAACAAGAATACTGTGAAAATTGTATGTCTAATGCAACAGAACATTCAGGATTTAAATATTGATGTTTGTGTTTTGTTGAAGTAAGCGTAAAATATTAGACCGATATTTGGAATGATAGGAAAAAATGCGTTGTAAAAAAGTGAAAATCCTTCTATGGTAGCGCCTTCATTATATAGTTACTAGTTTTCAATACAGTTGTGTCGGCCGATTCACGTCCTATTTATATATGGCTTGGGGATTAAAAACAACTAAAGTTACTTACATACTTTTGACGCTATTTTATATATTCACATACCTAATATATAAAAGGATTCATATATATATATATATATATATATATATATATCGGTGGAAAGCCATTTTATTTATAACACAATTTATTTATCTATTTTATACACAAATAGATTTCCCATCCAGTGTTAAATTTTGAGTCTCAAAATATCAGCTGTTTTTGTGGTCCATTGTGGAGCGCTAGTGTAGTCCCATGTAAATGTAATGCAGTTTAAACCAGCTGTGGTTGCGGGCCACACAAACTAACGAAATTACTGCCACAAATATTCCTATTAGATGGTTTATCTATTGTAGGTTTATATAATCAATGGTTTTAGTAAAAGAAATATGCTCCCAGTTTAACAGAATTTACTTTATTGTTTAGATTACAGACTGAAATAAAGCGTATATAATTTATGTTCTTTATTAAAAGGTTACAAAAGAGTTAAAAAACAAGGTTTCATTAAAGGGGTAGGTAGAAAGTGGCTTGAGTTCCGTGGTAGTTTATGAGAGGTGGGCCACCGCGGCAATAAGCAACGGGGTTAGTCGGACCACAATCCTCATTAGGGACTATATCCCGTGATATATCGCCTGGACTTCTGCTCTGTGTGGTTGGGAATACGGTGGTAACAAGGAATGTCTTCAGACGGTAATCTTTGTATATTTGCCTGTAGTGATATCGCTTCCAGCATGTATACTACTTCAATTTACGGGCTAAAATTCCCCATGTGATGACACAATGTCGGCGCAGACATTATGTGTATCCTAGTTTAAAGATTGTTTACTAAGAAACTAAGAGGTGTTTGAAAAATCGTATTACACCGTTGTTTTCCTCATTCAATTGTGCGTTATGACATATGCATTCTTAATTTTTAATATAATATTTACCCTAGTTGGAACAGAAAAGTACCTGAATTTTAAATAATTTTCACTGTAAATCAACTTTATACTTTTATTACTAAAAACCGGTTTCCTGGCTTCTAGGGTCACGT
>JAQJVL010009054.1:7500-17424 GCA_035578905.1 Stictocephala bisonia
CGCCATCTACTGATACTGCCACAAAGCCAGCACTGCTATTATTGACTGCACTTTGGAAAGGGAGCTTACCACAGGACCAAATGGCAGCTTTAGTGGTGCTGTCAGTTTCCCAGGCTTGGGTGCTGAGGTGTCTGTATGGCTCTGCTATCAGCACTAAATCTATCTCTTCTTCGCGCACTGTCTGCACGAGCAGGTCATGCGCAGCCTCACAATGGTTAAGGTTTAGCTGCAGTATCCTCATGTCCATTTATTCATCATCTTCTTGAGTGCCTCTTTGTATACTGGGCATCTATGTTTACCAGCATGGTGGGCGACATCCTCTGCACTTTGCCGCTCAGTGCATAAAGCACATTTCGTTGGATTTTTACACTCAGCGATCTTATGTCCTTCTTGTCCACACCTGATACATAGCTTAGTCCGGTCCACTTTGCTTTTACACTCAGATCCATGATGTCCAAAGTGCCAGCATTTGAAGCATTGGATTGGTCTCTTCGTTTCTCTGACTCTACAATTGACCCGGCCAATCCGAATCTTGCCCTTTCCATCAAGTAATTTTTGTGCCGTGGTCGCTGGCAATGTCACTGTGGCAATCTGGGTACCTCTATAGGCCTTACGGATTTTTATTGCCTCCAGCGGAATCTCACCCGTTTCTCCTGCTTCCTTCCACAGGGCAGCCTGGATGTCATTTTTTGTTGTGTCATCGTCAATATCTCGAATTTCGATAGTCTCTTGTGGGCCCGAGCAAACCACTTTGGCATCTTCTTTAAGAATGCCTGCTATGGTTTTTTGCAAGACTTGGCCTTTGTCCCTGCTGTTTCTCGATAGTGTAATCAGCATGTCTCCGGTAGTCGTTTTATAAATCTTCTCGACTGCCGTGTGGACCTGCTCATCAGGGACGTCCTGCTTTATTCGACGCAAAATATCGGCATATTTAGTCTTTTCTGCTGGACGTATGATCAGCGCGTCAGGTTTGGTCCACTTGAAGGGTTTCTTACGCTTAGGCTCCGGTCGGGGCTTCTTCGTCGGTTCCTTTGAAAGCTGTTCTTTGGTTTGCTTCCTCTTATCCTTCTTGCTTTCGACTTCTTGCCATCCGGTCGCCTCTTTTTCGGCGTTCTGTGACACCACGTTTTCCGGAGGGCTCGGTTTCAGGTCCTTTGTCTTGGTCGCTTGGATGTACTTTGTTACTGGCGAGGTAAAGTCTTTCCTCTTACCAGTCTTCGTAACAGCCTCCCTTTCTTCTTCAATAATTGATTCTCCGTCACCTTCAACTCCGGTGCCCATTGCTTCTACGCTTACAGCAGCAGTTTGCTCACTTCTCTCTGGTGTAACATGCGGAGTGCATCGTTTCCATGACTGCCATTCCTGATCCAGTTTTTGGAAACGTTTTAAGGCATTTAGTACCATAGTTGTCTTGGTCTTGATCTCCTTGTGAATATTGACCTTCGATTGGACAAACTCGTGTAGCTCACTGGTCAGCTCTTCAAGGCGTTTCAGTGCCTGCCCCCTCTTCGTTTCAGCGTCTGCCTCGATCGCTGCTTGTTGGGCGTGAGGCCCAACTCCTCCAGTCTCTTCATTTCTTTGATTTTTTTCATTATCCATAGCATCAATGATACTCCAAAGCAGGAGGTCGTCTCCGAACGCGATGCCTCAGGAAGTGGAGGGGTGATCACTCCTATAGCTACCTTCATTGTTATAAGAGCTTGTGGCCATTGAAGTGGGAAATTTCAACCGCTTCGACCTTGCACCTTCTTCCTTCATCGGCTTCCTCTTGCTCCCGTGGGTGCGGCACGTAGATGCCGGGAGTTACCACGCACACCGCGCTAGACGGATCATATCGCACATCTCTTTCGAGCAGCGTCACCATATCCGCTTGCATACGTGACCCATTGGTCAGGTGTTGTGACTAATCCTTCATAATTGAAGGAGAGTTTTGTCCGCGGGAGCGCATTTTATTTGGCTCCTACCCCCTGTCCTCATCAACTATAAAAATAAGCATCATCTAAGGACAGTGAGCGTTCCCCTATCCGCTTGTGGGGACGCGCCTGGTAGCAGTTTCTCCTCTGCCCCAGGTGTGTGTGTGTGTGTGTGTGTGTGTGTGTGTGTGTGTGTGTGTGTGTGTGTGTGTGTGTGTGTGTGTGTGTGTGTGTGTGTGTGTGTGTGTGTGTGTGTGTGTGTGTGTGTGTGTGTGTGTGTGTGTGTGTGTGTGTGTGTGTGTGTGTGTGTGTGTGTGTGTGTGTGTGTGTGTGTGTGTGTGTGTGTGTGTGTGTGTGTGTGTGTGTGTGTGTGTGTGTGTGTGTGTGTGTGTGTGTGTGTGTGTGTGTGTGTGTGTGTGTGTGTGTGTGTGTGTGTGTGTGTGTGTGTGTGTGTGTGTGTGTGTGTGTGTGTGTGTGTGTGTGTGTGTGTGTGTGTGTGTGTGTGTGTGTGTGTGTGTGTGTGTGTGTGTGTGTGTGTGTGTGTGTGTGTGTGTGTGTGTGTGTGTGTGTGTGTGTGTGTGTGTGTGTGTGTGTGTGTGTGTGTGTGTGGTGTGTGTGTGTGTGTGTGTGTGTGTGTGTGTGTGTGTGTGTGTGTGTGTGTGTGTGTGTGTGTGTGTGTGTGTGTGTGTGTGTGTGTGTGTGTGTGTGTGTGTGTGTGTGTGTGTGTGTGTGTGTGTGTGTGTGTGTGTGTGTGTGTGTGTGTGTGTGTGTGTGTGTGTGTGTGTGTGTGTGTGTGTGTGTGTGTGTGTGTGTGTGTGTGTGTGTGTGTGTGTGTGTGTGTGTGTGTGTGTGTGTGTGTGTGTGTGTGTGTGTGTGTGTGTGTGTGTGTGTGTGTGTGTGTGTGTGTGTGTGTGTGTGTGTGTGTGTGTGTGTGTGTGTGTGTGTGTGTGTGTGTGTGTGTGTGTGTGTGTGTGTGTGTGTGTGTGTGTGTGTGTGTGTGTGTGTGTGTGTGTGTGTGTGTGTGTGTGTGTGTGTGTGTGTGTGTGTGTGTGTGTGTGTGTGTGTGTGTGTGTGTGTGTGTGTGTGTGTGTGTGTGTGTGTGTGTGTGTGTGTGTGTGTGTGTGTGTGTGTGTGTGTGTGTGTGTGTGTGTGTGTGTGTGTGTGTGTGTGTGTGTGTGTGTGTGTGTGTGTGTGTGTGTGTGTGTGTGTGTGTGTGTGTGTGTGTGTGTGTGTGTGTGTGTGTGTGTGTGTGTGTGTGTGTGTGTGTGTGTGTGTGTGTGTGTGTGTGTGTGTGTGTGTGTGTGTGTGTGTGTGTGTGTGTGTGTGTGTGTGTGTGTGTGTGTGTGTGTGTGTGTGTGTGTGTGTGTGTGTGTGTGTGTGTGTGTGTGTGTGGTGTGTGTGTGTGTGTGTGTGTGTGTGTGTGTGTGTGTGTGTGTGTGTGTGTGTGTGTGTGTGTGTGTGTGTGTGTGTGTGTGTGTGTGTGTGTGTGTGTGTGTGTGTGTGTGTGTGTGTGTGTGTGTGTGTGTGTGTGTGTGTGTGTGTGTGTGTGTGTGTGTGTGTGTGTGTGTGTGTGTGTGTGTGTGTGTGTGTGTGTGTGTGTGTGTGTGTGTGTGTGTGTGTGTGTGTGTGTGTGTGTGTGTGTGTGTGTGTGTGTGTGTGTGTGTGTGTGTGTGTGTGTGTGTGTGTGTGTGTGTGTGTGTGTGTGTGTGTGTGTGTGTGTGTGTGTGTGTGTGTGTGTGTGTGTGTGTGTGTGTGTGTGTGTGTGTGTGTGTGTGTGTGTGTGTGTGTGTGTGTGTGTGTGTGTGTGTGTGTGTGTGTGTGTGTGTGTGTGTGTGTGTGTGTGTGTGTGTGTGTGTGTGTGTGTGTGTGTGTGTGTGTGTGTGTGTGTGTGTGTGTGTGTGTGTGTGTGTGTGTGTGTGTGTGTGTGTGTGTGTGTGTGTGTGTGTGTGTGTGTGTGTGTGTGTGTGTGTGTGTGTGTGTGTGTGTGTGTGTGTGTGTGTGTGTGTGTGTGTGTGTGTGTGTGTGTGTGTGTGTGTGTGTGTGTGTGTGTGTGTGTGTGTGTGTGTGTGTGTGTGTGTGTGTGTGTGTGTGTGTGTGTGTGTGTGTGTGTGTGTGTGTGTGTGTGTGTGTGTGTGTGTGTGTGTGTGTGTGTGTGTGTGTGTGTGTGTGTGTGTGTGTGTGTGTGTGTGTGTGTGTGTGTGTGTGTGTGTGTGTGTGTGTGTGTGTGTGTGTGTGTGTGTGTGTGTGTGTGTGTGTGTGTGTGTGTGTGTGTGTGTGTGTGTGTGTGTGTGTGTGTGTGTGTGTGTGTGTGTGTGTGTGTGTGTGTGTGTGTGTGTGTGTGTGTGTGTGTGTGTGTGTGTGTGTGTGTGTGTGTGTGTGTGTGTGTGTGTGTGTGTGTGTGTGTGTGTGTGTGTGTGTGTGTGTGTGTGTGTGTGTGTGTGTGTGTGTGTGTGTGTGTGTGTGTGTGTGTGTGTGTGTGTGTGTGTGTGTGTGGATAATACACTAAGCCTTGTATCATGTAACATTTAACGTTTATTTAAATATAGGAACAAATGTAGAAATATGATAGTGATAGATTTCGGTAAACCATATTTATCTTACTCGGACCGTACGGGTCCACAAAGAACTATGTCTGTATAAAGCTATGTAACACTTTTATTTTTTACATATACACGATTGTTAAACTTTATTTAATAGTTCAAATGTTTTGTAATCATATGTAGTCTTTTTAAACGTTCAGTCTGCATGTATATATAACTAAAAACTTTGTCTCAAACATAATCATGTTCCATATTGATGTCGGTGTAGTTGAAGGAGTAATGTAGCCCACTTAAAGGAAATTGTCAACTAACTATCCTACGTCTCATAAACAATAAACACTGTGGCGCCAGAGCAGCGTCATTATGTCTAATTAAAAACGAGGTCATAAACGTAACTTAGTGAACTATAACCACTTGCATCAAACACGTCTTTATTCTTTGTTGGTGGCCGTTGATAATCTTAAATGCCATCTTTATATCAGTGAACTCAGTCCGGAAAACTCGGTGAACTAACCACTTACATCAAACACGTCTTTATTCTTTGTTGGTGGCCGTTGATAATCTTATATGCAAACTATATCACAAGGAACTCAGCCTGGAGAACTCGGTTCCAGTCGTACTTGAATGGAACATTGTGGAACTGGCATCAATATCAAATGGTAGTACAACAATGGTTTATACAAATGGTAGTCTATAATGAAGGGCGAATGACTATTGGGTGGAATTATATTTTACTCGTTTACCAGTTTAAAAATAAATAAATGAGGGGAATAGGGAAAATATAATTGGCAATCGTTATAAATAAACAATAATTAACTCAACTGTGGTTAATCGAATATTAACGAGTAAACACAATACAGACTAATTCAACCCTATCACTGGACTGGGACGTCGGGGGGGGGGGGGTAGCGGGCTGCAATGATTGATGATTATCGTACACATGTGTTCAATAATTAATGTTTTATCACAAATAATCAGTTGAAACTATGTGCCATATTTAATTTTTTATTATTTTATATACGTTAAAGCCTTTTACCATGTATGAGTTAACATGATGTTTACGGGCAATACCATTTCAATGAACAACAATACAATCTATGTTTTAACTGTAACAGATTGTCCGGCGTTGCCTTAAAACACGACTTTAAAGAATATAAACTTTAAATATAACCTGATCTGTGACTTAATGAATATTTATTATGTTAATTATTGACATATATGACATTGAAAGACAATTTTTTTAAAACTAACATTTTTCCTTTGTGGCTAAACCATTGACTTTTTTATGTATTATATATTATTGATCAATTAAACATTTAAATATCGTTATAGTTTCTAAATTTATCTATTAATTCAAACAGGCTCTGCCCTAACTTGTATCCATTGTTGTCCATAGTTATCACGATCAAACAAGAATCGAAAATAAATTTAATATATCATGTAATAGCAATTCAATATTTTGCATCACAGTTCACTACCTAGCACACTCTCTATTACGACCTCTATATTGGTTATCTCATTTCATATTAGAACTAGAAACTACCAGTCATTGCTATTGTTTAATTATTCTGTGCTGGGATCACGATTCATGTGAGATGTTGCCTATCGGAATGTCAGGGTGTGAATGTTCAATGCTATTACAGGCTACGTGCGCGCGAATGGTTCTTGTTGTAGTTTGACATGTAAAAACAGTAAAATGGTAATGTAACCAACCATATTGGCCTACAGTCATATTGTAATAATAAAGAAAGTAAATAAGAAAAACATATTTTTTTATAAAATCGCTAACCTTACATTGTATCGTGAAATGTTATTATTGCATTATGTATTAAATCAATATTATAGACATTTATTTGTTAGTTGTTCTTATATTTTTAAATATATGTTTCAATTGAAATACATTATAATCTTAAAAATTCCACATCAATAATTAATATGATCATCCTAGAGGGTGTCGAGGAGAAAAGGGGAGGGACAGTCACACTGTTGCTGGCCCGGCCATCCACACGTCGTACCGGACCTTATAATGTCCGTGTACTCCTTACCATACCATCTGTAGTACATGGGCTAGAGGTGGCTATGTCGACACTCATCCACACGTCGTACCGGACACCATAATGTCCGTGTACTCCTTACCATACCATCTGTAGTACATGGGCTAGAGGTGGCTATGTCGACACTCATCCACACGGCGTACCGGACACCATAATTTCCGTACTCCTTACCATCTGTAGCACATGGGCTAGAGGTGGCTATGTCGACACTCATCCACACGGCGTACCGGACACTATAATGTCCGTACTCCTTACCATCTGTAGTACATGGACTACAGGTGGCTATGTCGACACTCATCCACACGTCGTACCGGACACCATAATGTCCGTGTACTCCTTACCATACCATCTGTAGTACATGGGCTAGAGGTGGCTATGTCGACACTCATCCACACGTCGTACCGGACACCATAATGTCCGTTTATTCCTTACCATAGCCATCTGTAGTACATGGGCTAGAGGTGGCTATGTCGACACTCATCCACACGGCGTACCGGACACCATAATGTTCGTTTATTCTTTACCATAGCCATATGTAGTACATGGGCTAGAGGTGGCTATGTCGACACTCATCCACACGTCGTACCGGACACCATAATGTCCGTGTACTCCTTACCATACCATCTGTAGTACATGGGCTAGAGGTGGCTATGTCAACACTCAACCACACGGCGTACCGGACACCATAATATCCGTACTCCTTACCATCTGTAGCACATGGGCTAGAGGTGGCTATGTCGACACTCATCCACACGGAGTACCGGACACCATAATGTCCGTACTCCTTACCATCTGTAGTACATGGGCTACAGGTGGCTATGTCGACACTCATCCAGACGTCGTACCGGACACCATAATGTTCGTTTATTCCTTACCATAGCCATCTGTAGTACATGGGCTAGAGGTAGCTATGTCAACACTCATCCACACGTCGTACCGGACACCATAATGTCCGTGTACTCTTTACCATACCATCTGTAGTATATGGGCTAGAGGTGGCTATGTCGACACTCATCCACACGGCGTACCGGACACCATAATGTTCGTTTATTCCTTACCGTAGCCATCTGTAGTACATGGGCTAGAGGTGGCTATGTCGACACTCATCCACACGTCGTACCGGACACCATAATGTCCGTTTATTCCTTACCATAGCCATCTGTAGTACATGGGCTAGAGGTGGCTATGTCGACACTCATCCACCGTCCTGTACACGTATAGTGAAATTTACCCACTCGCCCATCCATTAACTATTGTGTTGACTCATCCATCCATCCATAAACTACGAGTGGTATTGACTCATCCACCCTCCTGTTCACGTATAGTGGAATTGACACACGCATCCATCCAAAAACTATGAGTGGTATTGACTCGTCCACCATCTATGCACGAATACTGGATTTACCCACCCACGTATTTATAAACTATGTTATTGACTCACCCACCACCCTTCACATGTACCATGATATTCAATCAATTGCATTACAGCTTAATTTTATAATTGTTGGCGTTTAAAGGTTAATAATTTAATTCCCCCAATACAGAAAATACTGTAAATGTAAAGCAAAGTTATAATAGTTCTACACAAACTATATATTTAGAAGTTAAAGTCATGGCAAGTAACTTCCCCTCCCCCACTATCTGAAGTTTGAGATATCATCTATATAAAGCGAGGGAAGAAATCTCCCCAAAGAGAAAGAACTCGTTTAACTTAGAGCAGTGTTAACTGCCTGATAGATGTTATCATCGTCCTTTGACTGAGTAAATATGTAAATGTTAACATTCTTTAAACTAACTCTCTGCAACTAGATGGTTACTTAGCACACAATCCGTATGATAAAAATGATGTTAGAAAAATACAAATTACCATGCAGACCCTGTATATTGTATATTGACCCACTCGCCCACCCATATACGTCAGTGGTTTGACCTACCTACCCACTCATACACGTCAGTGGTATTGACCTAACACGTCAGTGGTATTGAACTACCTAACCACCCATACACGTCAGTGGTATTGACCCACCCATAGGCTACACATCAGTAGTATGACCCACCTGCCGTACGTGTATGAGTGGGCGGGTGGGTCAGTATCACCGTACGTGTATGGGAGGGCGGGTAGGTCAATACCACCGTACGTGTATGGAATGGTGGGTGGGTCACTACCACCATTCGTGTATGGGAGGGCGGGTAGGTCACTACTACCGTACGTGTATGGGAGGGCGGGTAGGTCAATACCACCGTACGAGTATAGGTGGGCGGGTGGGTCAATACCACCATACGTGTATGGGTGGGCGGGTGGGTCAATACCACCGTACGTGTATAGGAGGGTGGGTGGGTCAATACCACCGTACGTGTATGGGAGGGCGGGGAGGTCAATACCACCATACGTGTATGGAAGGGCGGGTGGGTCAATACCACCATACGTGTATGGGTGGGCGGGTGGGTCAATACCACCGTACGTCTATGGGAGGGCGGGTGGGTCAATACCACCGTACGTGTATGGGAGGGCGGGTAGATCAATACCCAATATACAATATACAGAAAACAACCGTCATATATATACGATAAATTGTACATATATATGATAAATTTATAATGTAGCGACATATTATTTAAAGTACAATCTAAAACTAAAAATGTTGCATAACTGCACAGTTTAACTAAAACTATTGTGTTTGACCAAAATTCTTGTATAATTTTCAAAAATTTTCAAACAACTGAATAATTGAAGTAAACTGTATTCCTTTTAATTTTCTATTGGTTAGTGTGAGTTTTTAGAATTCCACATAAATAAATTGATTTGCTCTTCAAACTCAAAAAATATTACAACAAAAATATGCCACTGATTGAAAATTGGTCATACTTGTTCTAAACCATACAAGATGGAAAACATACGGAAACGTTTTCACTACTTTTGTTTTGCTTCACTTGTAAAAGTAAAATCTTGCACATCATCACCGTTTCACAGAACCTACTTTTTCACGCCATTAGCAACGATTTAATCTTTTCGGGGGGCGGCCCGTGAGGAGTTGAACGGAATTCTCCAATTTAATCTTAGGTCAAGTTTGGTATTAAACTATTCAAGAGAAATTAATTACCGCAAACCGGACATCAAAATGTTTATTCTTTCCAGAGTAATTTGAATTTAAAAGTAAAAAATTTGATCAATATTATTTCTCCACAATTTCGCTGCGTCAAGTAACTTTTTCTGATCAGAAAGAACACTGTATGGAACACACTTACTCCAGAAAATTAAATTGTAAAATTATCTATGGAAAAGAAAAACTATATAAATTAGTTACTTTACATGACTATATTTGTCACAGAGGAGTCTCAGAGAAACCATTGAGGATGCCACATCACAGTATGGGTGAAACTTTGTTACTTTGATAGTACCTTGACTTTGGGTTTCCC
>JAQJVL010009055.1:0-17422 GCA_035578905.1 Stictocephala bisonia
ATATGACAGCACCTGAGATAGAAACACCCATACAAACTAAAATGATATATATATATAAAATATCACTAACCAAAGATATCATGACTACAAATGAGACATTCCTCAAATCAGTGTTAGATGGAGGTTGAACTTTCTCTTCAACATCTTGAATAAATTTTATTCCATCAGAGGCATTCCAAGTTCCTTTCTTCGTCATTCCTTCGGTTGTCAGTTCAATTATGTCTAGTTTGAAGTCAGTACGAAATCCTTCATTGTCAAACTTGATTAAACCGGTGAGTCCATCTAATTCAGTCTGTAAACAAATATAAATAACAAAACTAAATTAAAAATTACTATTATGTTATCACTAATTTTAGGCTAGGTTAAAGGGCACTATGCCAGAAATTAGTATAATATGAGAGATAGGACATCAGCAAACTTACCTATGAAGACAAGTTCACTAACACCTTCCAGTAGTAAACAAATACAGGAACAACACATTTTGCACACCATTTTTCTGTGCCATTGTCACTTTCCTCAGTTGAGTAGAGAGAGAGACTCCACTCCAGTTGTAAATGTAACAATTTTAGTTACTCTTTAGTTAGACTCATGGTAAGAGAGTCTCTCTACTCACCTGAGGAAAGTGCCAGTAGCACAGAAAATTTGTGCAACATGCATATTTTAAACGTCAAATTCACACTTGACTTATTTAGTAATGATTAGGTGCATTAGAATATAATTTAACCCTTTCCACACGTATGTCCGATGCCGTCCGACATCGTAATTTAGCCGTTCCACTCGTATGTCGGACAGCATCCAAAACAGCAATGATGCAATGTTCATTTGGTTGTTTGGTTATCGATGTTCCCAATTCATACTGCTATCAAACGGAAACTATATGAACTAGAATCGGTCGTCATGGGAACTGAAATGTCACATGATGTTACATTTTCTTGTTGATTCTAACCTTCAGTTCGATGTTTCCTTAGTTGACACTTGACAGTAGTGTAAAAATGTCGGCTCATAGTAATCCAAATCTTACGGATGCTGAAGTAATATAACAATCACAACGTGATTTATCAGATGGTGAATCAAGTGAAAATGCAAAAATCAAAATTACTTTATTTCCTTTTATGCAAATGTATAATATTAAAAAAATTAAACTGTATACATAGGAAAAAATACTCTTAAAATAATCATTAAACATGTGAAATACCAATACAACTAAAACACACAACTCCTTAAATATTAACTTTAGAATTTAGATTTATAACTGGTCTACTAATACTGTTAAAGAAAAGAAAAAAGAAAAAAAGGTGGAAACTAGGACCGTTATGCGTGGGTTTTGCTGTATTGCTGAAATTGTTAGAGTATTGCTAGTTTAAATTTAGTAGAAAGAAAAGTATATGGAAATAAGCCTACATAGGCAATAATGCCTGTGCGTAGGCTTGAGTTGCTTGTCAGTAGAATAATATTTTCACTAATTTATCCAGTGTATTTAAAATTGTAAGAAAATGTCAATTATGTATTTTTTTATAACTAGTACAGTATACCATCTCATTTTCTTTTTTAACTATTTGTTTTGAAAATTTGGCAATGTTAAGTAACTGCTATATTGAAAAATGCTTTAGTACAGCACAAGCACAAGAGAAAAAGAAAAAAGAAGAAAAAAAAGGTTAGTATATGCCTACATGAGTCAAGGAGGGAGGCAGAGAGAACGCTGTGGCTGAAAAACTATAGTATTAGTATAGAATCAATCCATAGTTGCGTGGTAAAGGGTGTTCAGGTTGTGGCCATGTCTGTATTCGGCAGTGATAAGAGCCTCTGCCTCTTGTCGTCTTGTGTACTGATAAGAGACAACCACTGGTTAGCATTTGTCTTTAGAGAAGCTAATGATGGAGAAGAGAATCAGGTGTTAGCAATGATGAAATAACTCTTCCAACATTAGAAAATATCTAAGAAAGTGACAGTGTTGTACAAATAGGCCGAAGTGTAAATAGTGGTGATGGTAATATATAATATTTGAACGATATCATACCATTACAAAAAAACTTTTTAGTTAACTTTTGTTTTCTTTCCATTCTATCACATAAAATATACATTTAAGTGTTTAAATTCATTTTATAACATTTTAATCATTGCATAAACCTAAAAAATACTGAACCGCTTCTTGCTACCGAAAATACGTCATAATATTATGAGCTGAGGGGGCAAACAGGTAAAAAATAATCGAGTGGAAAGGGTTAAGTCATTATAATATAAATTCCTTAATACCTTCATTAAGGTGGCTTTCCCAAACTGCCAAGTTACCACTGGGGAGTTCCAGCCGTACATATAATATTACAACCAACAGGCTAAAAAATGTTTTCAATAGTATAGGAACTGGAAAAAATACTTACAAATTTTCACAAACAATGAAAAGAAAAGAAGAATAATTGGCTCTGAGGTTGATTGGTTTTAATTTATTGATTTTTTACGGTTTATGACTAACCCTTCGCAAGCGGAAATTATTTTACCCTATTTTAAAGGACCATGTAATTATGTAAAAAAAAACAATTTTAATGAAATGTGAAGTTAATTTTTTTTAGTTTTAGAAACATAAAAAAAATATAAATTTACATTTAAAGTTAAAATTATAACTTTTAACGCTATTTTATTGTAAATGTACAATTATAATGAAAAGTACATGTACAAGGCGTGTTTTTAAAGTAAGTACCGTTTTGGAATCCCGCCGCTGTGGCGCTTCGGTCGGCGTTCAGCGCATGCGTACTGGGTACTACTATCTGTTGGCAAGCCATGGTCGCCGTTACGAATCCATTCGACCATATTTAAGGTCACTTATGACTGTTTAAAACTCATCCTCCGATTTAAAATGCCACCAACTGTAAAGTACATGTTATGATTAGTTTTCGTAACGCTTAGGGTGTGAAAGCAGCTGACATTCATCGAGAGATCTGTGAAATTTATTGAGAAAACAGAATGAGTGATAGGATTGTTTGGAAATGGGAGAGAGCTTTTAAGGTAGCCGTACGAATGTGCATGATGAGGAACGAAGTGGGAAAGGGTGATTTATGACCCACTTTTTTAAAGTTTAGTTTGCCTCTACAGAAAAATTTAGTTATACCTACAAATATAATATCTAAATTATTTTTCTGTCAAGTCTTACTATAGCTATTTAAGACAAAGCATTGAATGTATAATATTTATTCTAGGACTCACCACTTTCATATAATTGATAATACTGTAGCCATGCTGCCAGTTTTCATTTTCATCGCAGCTTAAAGACTTGAGTTCTATTTCCTGACTTTTCAACAGCTGATTGACTGCCTTGGTGTAAAGTACTACTGAATCATGAATCATCATTGTCTCTGCCTGTAAGGTAATGTAGTAACTTAGTAACAAGCATTGAGAATTACTCTCAATTAAAAAAGAAAGAAAAATGGGGAATCAACTCTTAAAACACTAACAAAGTTTTGCTAAGCATGAAAATGATATATTTATAGTTATCAGATTCCAGCTGTACTGTCATAGAGATGTATCTTATTTTTTGTAATCTGATACTTTATAAATTCTATCTCAACACCATTTTATATGTCAGCCTTTCTTTTATAGAGTTACTAAGAGACCATGGTACAAAGCAAAATGTTATGGGGTTTATTAATTTTTCAACTTTACTCAAAACATTATATACATAATAGTTACAGAGTGCCCCTCGCGCTATTTTACGGAGGGATTGGCCAGCATAAACAGAATCAGTGAAGCAAGTCTTAAATGGCTCGATGGATTGAACTTAGATTTGTGACAGGAGATCACTTTACATTTTTATTCAATTAATATGCCATCATGACATTTGGATCTTTTTATCCAATACATCGCAGTTTTTTAAACTTAACAAATAGTAGCTGACAATAAATCAAACGATATATATATATATATAAACATACATAATAAAGTGCCTTTAACTAACAAAATATATTACTGCTTAGCTTGAAATAAATAATTTTCTAAATTTATTAATCAACTAGCTGTTTATCTAGGGACAACATTTTAACTTGGTACTTTTTAGATTGTGTTTCAGTATGCCCGAATATGAACTGTGCAAATACCTAATGCAAAAATTTTCAGAACTGATGTTACAAGATAAAATAAAATAATTAAATGACACTATTGATCATTGGGAAGCGTTACTTATTTTGAAATTAATGAAATCCATAATAAACTTCAATGGATTTTTTTACTCAGCTTTTTAAAACAGTTTTGTGCTGAACATTTTCAGTTGTAGACATGGTAAAATGTACTCATACATATCGTCTACAGAGTCATGCAAATATTAATATTAACGTTTATATCTTGATTCGGTAGCAAAATAAAAGTAAACAACTAGTGTTTATTATTAGTTAATTATCATTATTTAATTATAAAACTATAATCCAAGGGGTTTTGTAATAACTTGATTTATAATAAGATAATTCACCAAATTAAGTATGTTGAACATTTTTATTTCCAAGAAAACCAACCAGAAAACCAAGTACTCAGTAGCGTCTTTTGCCTTCTCCAATGCATGACAAAGATGCTGCAGAGTCTCATTATGTAAGCCTTTTCGTTAAACGTAGTTTCCGTCATAAATTAAAATAAATACATAGGTATTTGGTACCGTCCAAAAGAGCAGATTATAAAGTTTAATTTCATATAGTATTCATTATTTATACCAGCTGACTTCATAACCTTTTTTGTTTTGGTTGTGACTGTACTTTTTGTTTGGTACTTCATTTCGCATCGTCAACTGTGTACATAGTTATTTCAATACTATTTTATGGTTTCTGTTTATCAAACTAGTTTAAGTAAACTATCAATTTTTTTTCTTTGAGAAATTTAAAACAAAATGGCTATTCCAATTTTTAATGTAGTAATTTTTTATTGACTGAAAAAAGACAAAACATTTTTTTAAATTTGAAAAAAAATTACTTTAGTTTCACTGGATGGTTACAAAAGAAAAGTAATTGTGGAAAGTGTTTTATTTTACTTCTAATATATTCTACACTTAATTAGCTTTAATTTGGTTTATAATAAGTGATATATACATAGATTTTTATATATTTTATAAATAATTTAGTCATACTGTGTACCGGTCAAATTTCTCTGCCAAATTAGGCATTTAGTACCATTCTTGCAGGATTAAAGAACCTTATTTACAATTGTAACAATCTAATAATATAACAGTTTGAAATAATTCATATTAAAATATTAACACACAAGTTATGTTGGTAAATACATAACACAAGGATTGTCTGGTTGATGACAACTTATCGTACTGATAAAATAAACAATATTGTCAAGCCAAATTTACATAGTCCAAAGAAAACTAAACTACAAGTAAACTGTTGAATCAAACATTAATAATTTCTTGCTAGCAGATACACTAATTTTATTCACAAAGTCTAAATAAAATTACTATTACTTTTATTGATATGTAATGGCTTATTATTCTTCAGAGAAATACTTTGTATAGTGAGGAGTTTTCCCTCAAATACAATATCCCAACTATATTTCAATCCTTATGTTCTATTTCTGTACAAGTAAACTTATAAACTAATGAGTCATTCAACTTTCAGCTAAACTATTATAATTTAGGGGCATTTGGGTTCATATATTTTTAATTTTTTGAAATTTAAGGTACATTTTTTAGAAGAAAATATCTTCAGTGTGAATTGAGAAAAAAATCTACATTGTTAATGAGAAAATTTATAACAGACCTCTATCAACCTGTACATGATTAATCTGGCTATCATGTCATACATTACTCACGTGTACTTTTTCACCTGTTAAAACGTGATCTCCTTCCATCTCGTTCCAAAACTCGACCACTTCTCTCACCTCCTTGCTAGCAGGATCAAACATCCGAATGCCTGTGATGTTTGTTTCACTATGCATGTATGGTTCCCAGTCAATTGTCTGAAAGTCCTATTTAAAAAATAGTTTTTATTTGAATCCAAACTAATACATGATTAATTATACACCTAGAAAGAGCTTTGTTGGTTTTGTTAACAATTTAGGCCCCTTTTATGCATCACGTTGAGGAATGCAAGTTATACAAACAATAAGTTAAATGGATTCTTTTATGCATAACGCTGGGTGGTTGTCGAACACCCGTACTTCATAATACAATTGCATATCTATATTACTTGCATCCTCTAGTAACATTAGAGCATATTAAGCTATTTATTGAAAGAGTTATTTGGCGTGCGCCAGAATGACTTTCATCAGGCGGACATCGAGCATGCACCTCTTCTGGATCATATATCACACTTTGACAATGCAAACTCGAATGGCGACCACCTGATGGATGTCTCTCGGCACTTGAACAACGTGTAACATTTTGTGTTCACATCAGGCGATGTTCGGTGCTGTATAAAAAGGGGCTTTACTATACTGACTTTGCTAACATATCATATCATTCATCACATATTTAATAAATTTATCCACATCAGGCTGCACCGTAATTCTGTTAAATGCTATTATTCTAGAGTTAAGTTTACCACTAATTTAATATGTCTAACGTCACATCTACACTTTGCTTATGCTAATTGTTAGTACCTCTATAGTCTTTAGGTTCTATCACAAATCACAACTATGACATGACAAAAATCCATGGCATGCCAATAACATATTTAACATTTGTTTTACTAGTGTTTTCCCTTAAGCCAGGTTGACACGATACGAGTGTACTTGGTCCAATCGAACTCGGATACTGCATGTGCATTACTAGGATGCCAGTCGTAACGTCTAAACACATATTCCGAGTAACTTGGTCCAAATACATTCGGTAGGAATAAAGTCTGACAGCGCTCTACTTATTTGTATACGAGTGATCCAAATTGGTTTTTTTATTTACAGTTCCGCTATTTCATTCGTTTTGTTTAGGTTATATTTTTCCAAAACTATAGTCTAATGCAACAGCAGCTATACCTCTTCTCAGTACCATTTCAGTCATCGTTGTAAGAACACTAGAATTTATTTTATTCAAACAGACTAGCATCAGTCCAAGCAAAATCCGTCATGTCAACTCTACCATCCAATCACATGTCCGAATGAGCTTGGACTGAGTACCAAAATTATACTCAGTCCGGGTAGGCTTGTATAGTGTCAAACCAGTCAATCTAAGCAGACATTAGATTGTACCTTACAGCACTCCCTGCATTTTTAACTGAAAGAATGGCAATAGCTTTAGATAGAAGCTGAATAAAATAGAAGTTGCCTCATAGTTTTCAACCATTAAATCCTTAACATAGTCTCACAATTAACACATACGCTGCGGCTGGGTCAGTATATTCACAAACTACGTAACATTTCTTCGTTGGCCAGTGTGAGGAGAGCATGAGGGGAGGGAGCATGTGTGTACATTGTGTTGGCGTGGTTGGACGAGTGTAAACAACATTTTATTCTGGTAGTAACAATAACCACATTCGCTCATCTACTCATCACACTTGTTCAAAATCTATATTCGCCCATATCTTGACAATCGGTGTCTTAAGAATACAAAAATAAAAGTATCGGTGTGGTGTTTTTATTTTTCTCTATGTATTGTACAAGGTGAATATGCAGCTTTTACTTTTCTGTAGGTTAATTCAAATGTTTATAACATGGCTGGCCCTCACTAGAGATTCTTTTCCAAGAGAATATAAATTTTGAAGACAGTAAGTTTACAGTTCGAAGTCATAACGGGAGATTCAGATTTATCTATTAAGGCTTCTATATATAAATAAATGGACTGGCATGATCCGGAGGGTTGAATGGAATTAAATATTGTAAATACTAAAATATGAACTAAAAATATTTATGATTTGCACATAGATCTATTTTACTTATTAAAATGTTTAAATAGGTAAGCGTGCGGCCCAGGCAAGGCAGCTCCACACCGTACGATGCATGACACTATGTGCCGCCATAGTGAATGTGGTAATGTGTGTATGCCTCCTATAACTACTGCCATTTGAATCCATGCGACACAAGTACTGCCATTTTCTACTTACCAGAGAAGTTATGATGTAACTGTAGTCAGGCCCATTGAGGGCAACTTGTTGGGCTTGAAGTAACACAACAGGCAAAGTCTCAGCTGAACAGTCAACAACAATGTTCTTGTGATTCCCTTTTTTCACCTTTCTCAGCATTGGTCTAAAATTTTAAAAAGTTTAACTTGATCTTAGATCTTAGGCTTAAGCGGCTGGTGTCATAACTAGAATCTATATTTTCCGGTAACATCCACATCTTTCACAGTGATACTACTGAGAATGCCACATCATAGCATGGGCAAAACATCTGGTTATCCTGTAAATAGTTTAGATAGCACCTCGATGTGGTAGTCACCAGAAAATGGAGTTTCTAGTTAAGTTTAACTTAATCCACCAAGCCAGAAAGAATATTAATATGTTAGAAAACAACTGAAACATTTTGATTATTTAATTCTTGTGCTTACTTCATCAACTACCTAGGCCTTCACCTGCTCCTCGTTTATACTATATTTTCTCTCTCAAGCATTCCACGAATCTTGCTTCAACTGCTCTGCTGGAGTTTAAAGTACTTTACAGGCATATCAGCAGTCCCGAGACAACATAATTCAAGAGTATTACACTTAAAGATCCTAATACTGTTAAATATCTACTATATGGTTGTGATTTCAAATAAGTTTACTTAGTGTTTACCACTGTATGTCTGTGGGTGGGTGGGTGTTTACCACTGCAGTGGTATCTATTAATCAAATAACAGTTTTAAACTATTCGTTTGAAACGGGGTTATTTCCTTCCAAATTTAAAAATGCAAAAGTAGTTCCGGTGTTTAAAAAGGAAGACCCAACGGTCTTGAACAACTACCGCCCTATTTCAATGATAATTTTTTTAAGAGTGCTACTGGAATCTCATCATAACCAGTACTAAAAGAATTTTTAGGGTTACTTCTAATGCTGCTCACAGGGGATGGGGATAGGAATGACGTTTGTACATCAAAATACTATAACCCATCCACCCGCCCCTACACGTACAGTGGTACTAACCCACCCACCCGCCCCTACACGTGCAGTGGTACTAACCCACCCGCCCGCCCCTACACGTACAGTGGTACTAACGGGCGTACAGAGGTATTGACCCACTCGCCCACCCATACATATACAGTGGTATTGACCCACCCACCCGCCCACCCATACACGTACCGTATTATTGACCCACCTGCCCACCCATACACGTAAAGTGGTATTATCTTTTTCGTATTAGATGCAAAAAAGTAACTAATGCACAGAGTAACTAATATTTGATTCAGACCAATATTAATAGTTTTGTCTTCCTGATATGATACTGGCTTTAGGTTTATAAGTTGGACCAGACTCGTCAATCACATAAAACTAAACATTAAAAACACAGAACACACGGTGACACGAACATAAAGTACATTTAGATAGCACTATCATCCCGACCCGGCACTGGTTGGTAGAAGACCTAACCTAACCCACCCGCCCACCCTTACACGTACAATGGTATTGATCCACCCACCCACCCTTACACGTACAGTGCTATTGACCCACCCGCCCATCCTTACACGTACAGTAATATTGACTGTACGTGTAAGGACTTCCCAGGTAGTCCATTAACACGGTACGTGTATGGGTGGGTGGGTGGGTCAGTACCACGGTATGTGTATGGGTGGGAGGGTGGGACAGGAATAAATAAAGACAGGAAAACAACCACGAACACTCTCATGAAAACAACCATGTCTAGACAATTTTACCACCATAAATACTTTTACCCAAAACTTGTACATCATAAATACCACTGCAGGTGTATGGGTGGGTCAATACCACTGTATGTGGATGGGTGGGTGGGTGGGTCAATACCACTGCACGTGTATGGGTGGGTCAATACTACTGTATGTGGATGGGTGGGTGGGTGGGTCAATACCACTGCAGGTGTATGGGTGGGTCAATATCACTGCACGTGTATGGGTGGGTGGGTGGGTGGGTTAGTACCACTGCACATGTATGGGTGGGTGGGTGGATCAATACCACTGCACGTATTGATACTTATTGGTTAAATAAAGGTGCATTTCATTTCATTTCCTAAAAAAAATCACTGGAAAGAATTATAAGTTAAAGTTAATTATAAAATACATAGAAAACATTTATGAATTAACTACTGAACTGATAATTTAAAAACTCCTGTAAATAATACTTTGATGTATATTTATCTCAGTAAAATAATATTTTAGATTTTATTAGTTAAGATATCAGGATACATTACCTACCGATAATCCCCACTACGACTCAGTTTGCTTACAACCACTGGAAAGCCACTAGCTTCATACAAGGTCAGCAATCCGTTGAGACGTATTAGACCATTATTGTCCTCATAGATAAGAACAAAACTTTCCCACTCGTAGGCTTTCACCAGATCTACAAAAACCTAGTTACAAACAAAATGTGATTTTAAATTAATTTTCAGCTAGTAAAGTAACCAAAGGTTAACTGAATATAAAATCGTAAGCCATTTCTGCTATATGACTTTCCTTATCAAAGTCTCTATGAGTTAACTTTACTGTCCAATAAGGAGTACCTAACTCCTATGGCATGAAACAATTTAAAATGTAGCTATTCCTGAGGATCAAAGATCATTTTTTTTATATTGTTAATTTAACCACTTATTGCTTTTTAACACGCTCACTGCGTCACAAGATCCCGGGCTTACATTCACACGGTGATGAAATTTGTATTTAATTCCTTATTTGGGTTAGTGATATTTTTCATTGTAATTAACGCATTGTTGCAGGAGTTGAACTCTAAGGAATCATTTTTCTTTGTGAATTTAATTGTAACCTAAATCTTACATGAGATCTATAGGTTACGTGCCACACCAGAGTAATGGCGAATTAGTTATATGCAGTACGAGACCTATAGATCTTGTCGATAACATTACAGACTAAACGTCAATTTTAGCAAACAGATTGTCAGCTGTAGTTTGGAAAGGTGGGAGAGTTGTTCGACGTGGTTGATGAGTCGTCTGTTTATTTATAACATAAAGAAGAAAGAAAGAAAGAGATGCGTCTTTAACTTCGCCTGGTTAAATAAAGGCGCATTTCATTTCATTTCATAAACTAAATTTCTCAGCTGGAGTATAATTTATTACAGTTCTTCCTTATATGCGACGTGAGATCTCGAGGCCTCGTGCTTATACTCTATATCCACAACCTGCATAGCACTTATGACGTCAGACACTTGATAGTTCTAAAACAAAAGCCTAGAGTGCTCAATCTTCAGTTGATAACGTGATATTGTGTGCAGAACTTCTGTTACGCAACAAAATCTCTGGATCTTGTCCCGCACTAAATTGATGATATGCAACAAGACCCCGAGATAGCATTGCATATCAGGGTGAATGACCGAGAAATTATAACAGCAGTGAACGTGTTACAGATCCTATTTACTAATGGATATATGATTGTACATATTTTTTTTCATATTACTCAAGTCAAAGCATATTATTCTTGATCCCAAAATGGCCATGCTTTTATTCAGATTTATTTTATTCAAGTCAGCTGTCTTTTATTGTTGCAATGAACTGTGGAAGATTACTACATCTTATTCATAGATGGTTTATGGGATTCAGCCATTATTTATTTTTTTATCTATTCGTCAAGATATGGGCAAATATGGATTTTGAATGAGTGTAGATGAACAAATGTAGTCATTGTTACAAACTAATTAATGACTATTCCTTAGAAAGTGTCATTAATTAATAGCCCAATGACAAATGAACATCCGGTGGATATCAGCTGATCCCTTTCAAAGGTATTGAACTTCATAACGAATAACATAGTACTGTACTAAAGTGTAATAACATATAATCGCAAAGCTCTGTTAAAAATTGGTGACAATCATGAAGACAAGTCATGAAGCACTCCTAGTGGCGGGATGACAGTGGTGCTTATTTCTGCACTATTTACATCCACAGGTGTAATCAGTAAATTTCAAATATCTTATGTCTATAATCTGTCATGAACTTTTTCTATCAT
The DNA here is from genome assembly GCA_035578905.1 of Stictocephala bisonia. Lineage (NCBI taxonomy): Eukaryota > Metazoa > Arthropoda > Insecta > Hemiptera > Membracidae > Stictocephala > Stictocephala bisonia. The sequence continues at coordinate 12,031 of JAQJVL010009055.1, forward strand.
TATTATTCTACTTATTTGCAAGGGACAATTCAATACAACAGTAGTGTGTGTAGTTGTGCAGTCCGCTATTTGAAGCGCTAGTGGTGCGCTAGCTGTTTTACGTTATTAGACTGTGATAGTAATAACATATTTTATTTAGTTTTAGGCTTGGATAAGTTTATGTACACAATTATTTTATTTGAGTCTAAGCGTTGTTCTATGTTTTAACAGCTTACTACGGGATTGTTTATTCGCATCTAACTTATGGGATTCCTATATAAGGCTCTGAGACAGAGAACTATGCAGCTTTTTAGACTGCAAAAGAGAGCTATTAGGATTATATTTAAATTAATAAACACAGACTCTTGCAAAAACTGGTTTAAAATAACAGAATTTTAACACTTCCCTCAATTTATATTTTACAAACTTTAACATTTGTTATCAAAAACCACGCTGTTTTCAATAAAGCACAACAACCACAACATAATTTTAATCTCCGCAGTAAAAATAACTTTCCAATACCAAAACATTGTACTTATTTTTCCAAAAAAACATTTATTTATAAGTGGCATCAGGTTTTTCAACTCTCTCCCAGCACCACTAAAAGGCAACACTAAAGAAATGTGCTTCAAAGTGAAATTATAAAACATATTGCAAAAGGAGGCCTTTTACAGTGTATCAGAATTTGTAAATTATAAATATTAATGTATGTATAGCTTATATGGCAAATGCTCATGTACATTATGGTAATAAATAATTACATGTATTTTGTATGGTAATAAATAATTACGTGTATTTTCATGGTAATAAATAATTTGATTTTATGTAACATCGTTTACTTGGTCTATATTATTATTATTTTGACTCATGGTATGGTGAGGGAACAGACATGATGGGTAGTCTACTCTATGATTTAGCCAAACTGTTGGGAAATGAGTCATGGGGAACCCAAACAACACTTTAGCCACACGGTTGGGGCATGATTCATGAGGAATCTACATAACACTTTAGCCATACTGGTAGGACATGATTCATAGGGAATGTACATAACATTTTAGCCATACTGGTAAGACATGATTCATGGTGAATCTACATAACACTTTAGCCATACTGGTGGGACATGATTCATAAGGAATCTACATAACATTTTAGCCATACTGGTGGGACATGATTCATAGGGAATCTACATAACACTTTAGTCACACTGGAGGGTCATAATTCATGGGGAATCTACATAACACTAGCCATACTGATGGGACATGATTCATGGGGAATCTACATAACACTTTAGCCATACTGGTGGGACATGATTCATGGGGAATCTACATAACACTTTAGCCACACTGGTGGGACATGATTCATGGGGAATCTACATAACACTTTAGTCACACTGATGGGACATGATTCACGGGGAGGAAGGAACTGAAACTGTTCTTTAGGAATTTCGTGTCAATTGATCAAAAAGAGGCCTTAAGAAATGACAACTTTACTCCCAATCTAATGTATCATGAATCTTTATGTACTCTACTATCCCACTCTGTTTCCATGACTGGTAATTATCACAACTACTAAATGTAATTATTTTATAAACTCTTTCATTATAATTATTCTAACTTTCAAGTTTTGAAATAAATATATTCTTGTTTCCCTGCGTATGACTGTTACATTTTATGTTTATGACACAAATGTGCCTGATAGCAAATCAGACTTGTTTTTATAGTTCCCAAACTTGGCACTAAGACATACTTTAATTAATACTTTCCAAACTCATTTTGTTCTAAATATAATCTTGGAGTAAAGCCAATTGCTCAGATTTAGCAATCATAATGTGATGAACCGCAAACACAGCTGTTCTTGAGAAAGATCACTCTTAACAATAGCTTTAATAATTTAAATAACACTGCAGTGATTTCTGATTTAACCTATTGAAAAATAGTTATTCTATTATTTATTAAATATCGTAAACCACTAAAATCACAATAAACCAATTTGATAACATCTAGATTGTAATGTGAATACATGGGAGTAATTTTTTTCCTTTTAAGAAAATTGCAATTATACACTTATGAATTACCAAGCTAAATTAATTCTAAATAAGTAATATGTTAAATTAAGTTTAAATTGTTTAGATTATTCAAATTTTTCAAATAAGAAGGCATATTGCAACAACTAATATTATGAGTTAATCAATAAGTGTTTAAGAGATGCCATTGTAAGAATGACAACCAACAACCGTCAGGAATCCCCTGAACACGGCAAGTATTAGATAGGTATATCATTAGTGTTAGTTGAAAACTATAGTTACTCTGATCTGAGGATAACATACCAAAATTAATCATCTATTATTTCCAGCATAGTTCCAGGTGGCTCCTGGTCAACACATTCAGTGCTACGTGACCATAAAGTTGGTCATGCTGTACAAACCGCTAGTGGCTGCGTGGCCATCTAGTCGGCCATACCTCCTTGCTCATATTATAAAATCAGTTTTCACCCAGCCTGTGCTGGACTCACAGTAAGTAGGTCCCACACTTCTATAGTATCCTACGAGCAGGACGTGGTTTTTAGTTTCCGATTACGGGTATTTCTAATGTTTCTACTAATTTTTTTTTTTGTTGAGAAATTATGAATAAAATAAAGAAAAATGTAGAGTGCACTGCTAAGAAAATTTTAAAAATACTATTTATGTTTTACGAATGCCCTGAACAACCTGAATTGTTTTGAAACGTTTATCTTAGATTAGACTAATTGTGATAAAATATTAGAAATGGAACTAATAATAGTTGTTTTAATTTTTTTCAATGTGTTTTACTTAATTTCTTTTATTGCTAACTAGTTTATAAAAATTAGAGTAGTGAACAAAATCTTGAACATTCATTTTTTGACAATAAGATCTTTTGGTGCTGACTAGAGAAAATTTTAAACAGTTTTACTTTTCCGTAAAACAGGAATGGTTTTAGGGGGTTAAAAACATAAAATGTTCATTAGAATATCATGGACAACTTGGCTGCTAAGAACACAATTACATTCCATTGGCCATTTAAGCAATAAAACTAAATGTGTGGCTTATTTTTATTTTTTTTTTTTTAGTGAGGAAAATTTTTCTCAATGAGAGCTAAAAAGTTAAAACTTTGCATCTCGATGCATGGAGTTAATATTTTTATTTTACGTTTTTATTTTTGGTCTGGGTGATTAGTATTCTAAAAACCTAGGTACAGGTAGTCCTCGTTTAAATTAGCGTGATACCATGATCTTTCCATTTTTATTGCGCTTATTACGCTGATGGAAAAAAAATGAACTTCCAAATTCGACAGGTTAGCCAGATAATGTCAAATATATGTAATAATTGCCTGAACTTGCATTCGGGAAAACCAATCGCATCAAATATTTGTAGATAATAATGCACACAGCATGTGGTTGGGCGTATTCACAGACGAAGCTATTGAAGCTAATGTGATATGAAATATTTTCAAATACCGTACCATATTTACAAAAACTAATAATTAACACATGAAATGATTTTTCGTGAAAGTAAAATCTCTTATAAGAATTAAAAAAGTAACCTAAATTATTAAAAAACTTGACATACTGATAAAAGAATGCACAGAAGTGCGTTTCTAATTATCTTCTAACTTTAAAACTAATAACCTTGAAATTATTTAACTGAAATGTAGAACGGGACCCAATGATTACACGAGAGTGAAACAAGTGTATATATAGGCGAAAGTCTATACTGACAATTGTGTTTGTAAGTTATATGAACATTATATAAGTACAATAATTAATTAAAAAAAAAAACCAAACAACTCATTAAGAATTTTTTTCAAAGTGAAAAGGTACAAACCCTCCTGGTAAGTGGCAGTGGCCTGCAAGACTGAGTTGCAATACAAAGGCTTACTGAGACCCTCTTACCACATTTGGAGCACATCAAAATACTACAACCTTTTATTTTATGTAACATTAACTTATTATGGTATTATTATCCTTTTCTCTTTGAATTTAATTTTTAATTAAGTATGCCTATATACATTTATACTGTACGTTCTTATTTGTTTGTTCATGTAGTAGTCAAATTTGAATTCAATAAAAGGCGTTGATGAATTATAATAGGCCTACATTTTTATTATATTTCCAAAACAATTAATTAATCTTTTGATAATCTTATGATATTGTAGTTTGAATTGCGTACAGTACTAATAAGCAGTAGGCCGGCCTGCTGTGGCTACAGTGGCGTAACCCGCTTTAGCTCCGACTCGTTATACGCGGTTTCGTTATAAGCGGCGCTTAGGCGGAACGTATCTACGGCGTATAACGAGGACTACCTGTACCATATAAATAATAAATTAATGTTTAAAGAGATTAGCTGATAACCATCATCTGTTCATTTTTTATTGGGCTATTGATCAGTCTTATGAAAAAAAGAAAAAAAAAATTGAACTTCCTATGATATTTTCGATGCAGGTTACCAGATAATGTTAGAAGCTACTCTGTGCAATCAATTTGGCCTCGCTCTGCATTGCGGCAAATAACTTTTCATATTTCTGCATTCAACTATTTATAATAAATAAATAAGCACACATCATGTTGGTTTGGGCTTGTAGCTCTCAACGAGCGAAGCTATTAAACGACTACATGTGATTACTGGCTAAATATTTTCCAAATACCGTACCATATTTACATAAAAATCAGCTAATAAATTGGACACATGAAATTTTGATTTAATAAGTCAAGAATTATATAAGTAAAACATCTACTTATAAAGAACATTAAAAAGTAAAATCTCTCAATTATTAAAAAAATCTGATTCATATTGAATAAAACTAATACACTAGATAAAGTCCCCAGCGTAACTTCTAATTATCTTCATAACTTAAAACCTCATCCATAACTTGAAAGTTGACTTTAAAAAACTGAATTATGTAGAACTGGGGCACAATAGAAACTGTGTTTCAATTGAAATTTACAGTTAAGAATGAAACGAATTGTGAAAACATCATATATGCGAAAATTCTATACTTTGTCTACAATTTTGTTGTTTTGTATAGTCATATGAAATATCATTTATAATAAGTTTACCTAATACATTTTAAGCGATAATAAAAACCAAACAAAGCATCATTTGAATGTTTATTTTTAAGTGAATAACAGTTCTAAATCCATCAGACGGCCTATAGGTTTGGCAGTGGCCTGCGATAGATATTTGTTTTCTGAGTTGGCAATATTTCAAAGCTACTAGAGACCCTCTTACCAACATTTTTATGGAGCAAATCAGAATATCACCATTTATTTTATGTAAAATTAAACTTACTGCCTAGGGAGTGTGTAAAGTATCCTCGTTTCTTACTTCTATAGCAAGAATTGGAGTTCAATGAACTTTCATTAATAGAACACCAATAGAGTTAAAAAAGGCAATACG
>JAQJVL010009056.1:0-17420 GCA_035578905.1 Stictocephala bisonia
TTTTGTCAATTTTCTGAAACATTGTTTTCTTGGCTTCTAGAGGTCGTACAATTTATTTGGTCTTGTTGTAATCTTTATGATATTTATAGTTGCAATATATTACTTTCATATGTGCAAGTAAATGAAGTGATTTTAAATCAATTTAAATATATTTAAAATAACTTTAAATTGATAAATTAAGATAGATTTAAATCAATTCAAAATAACTTATTTACTTGCACAAATAATAATGTATTCATTCTTTATTCATTTCTAAGACACTGATTGTAGAGATATGGGAAAATATAAGTTGCGAATGAGTGTGATGAGTGTAAATGAACGAGTGTAGTCATTGTTACTATCTGAGTTCGACTTTGCTCAGAAAGGACTATTTATTAATAGTCCAATAGCCATGAACTATGGGACCAACAGCTTTACATATATACAGGGTGGAAAAAAATATGGAAACGCTTTCACTACTTTTGTATGACTTCACTTGTAAAAGTGAAATCTTGTACATGATCATGGTTACAAACAGCATACTTTTTGACACCATTAGCAATCTTAGTAAACAACCTTAAAACTCGGGTGCACATTAACTTCTGCGCCGACAGTAAGTGCATACATCAAGTCTCCCATTTTAATTTGTTAAGGTTTAAACATAAAAAATTCTAAGAATACAGAGTTTTTCAATCTGTTAGGAAGAAAAGCAACAATAATGCCAAATTGAAAGTGTATAGATTGTTTGACTCATTCTTAAAAGTTAAGACAGTTGCAAATGCAAACAATTAAAATTTTTGTCTGAAACTTTTACACTATATAGAAGGTTATTTACCTTTGTGATCCGTCAAGTAATCCAACATTTGTAGCTTAGCTACACGCGTTTCAACCTGCCATCTTGCAGGTCATCATCAGGCTGAACGTGAAATTAAAATAAAACTACATTTTTCATTGGTGAACACTTATCGCCGTAAAGGTCGTCAAAGTTAAAAACAAATGAATAAAACACAAATTAAAAACGAATAAATAAAACACAAAACATGAAGACACGAACTCGAACATCGGACATAAACTGTCTGTCCTTGGCCAAGGTAGTACCAGCCGTACCGACACGCACAGAAGTTGGAGCGTTACTGCAGGGGCGTGTGTGGTGACTGGTGGGGTCTTGGTCAGCTGTTGTTATCAATGCTTCTGTGACGTGTGTGTCCTTGACATCTGCCATCTGAATCCATGATACCTATAGCGGTGTTGTAAATTAAATTCGATGTGAAGGAAACTTGTTGATTTAGAACGTTGTTTGGTTCTGTTTTTATTGCCTTGTAAATTTGAAACTCTTCTAAGCAGTTTAGAAACCGACCTTTCTTGCATACATTGAGAACCTTTAAGTTATTTTGGAAGTCTGTATAATTATGGTTGTTGTCAATAAGGTGAGAGGCGAAGGCTGATTTAGTTTGTGACTGTTTGATGGATCTGGCCGGTAAATGCTCTTTAAAACGTTTTTTAAAAGATCTGGTTGTTTGACCAATATAATATTTTGGACAGTCGTCACAAGACAATCTGTATACTCCTGTAGTGTCTTCAATAGGTTTTTTCTCAGTCGGGCAGGGTTTCAACATGATATCTAGTTTATTGTTGGTTTTGTATGAGACAGTTACATTATTTCTTGCCAATTCGTTTTTTATCGTGTGATTTAGCCCTGTTGAACCGTATTCCATTGACACATACTTTTTATTTTTACTAGAATCATTTTGTTGTGGCTGTGGATTGTTTAGTTTGCTTTGTTGTTTTCTTATTAAGTTATCAACTATATTGCTTGGGTATCCGTTTTGAGTTGCTATATATTTTATAGTTAAAACTTAATCTTTGAAATCCTCCTTGCTTTGTGGGACGTTTAAAAGTCTGTGGACTTTGTAAAATTACAACTTTCCAAATAATAAAAGAAACAGTTTTTTGAACGAGTTGCTTCAAGCTGAAGCGGTTGTCAAGTCTCTACAAACAGAAGACATTAGAACTACTACTAGGGTTGTCATAAATAAAAAAGCCAAAGCTATTTTAAAGAATACAGAATCTACTAAACAACTATCTGACCGGTATAAATCAGAGAGACAAGTTGCGGCTCGCATTAGAGATAGCTTGCACGGAACAATGCCATGATAAAGAAAGCTGATAAGGGCAATGTCATCGTAGTTTTACAAACAAACGATTATATAGACAAAGTCCAGGCCTTCTTAGCTGATAACAGTATCAACAAAATAACAATGATCCAACATCGACTTTTAGTAAAGAGATAAACAAATTCATTAGCCTAAGTAAGAACTTGTTGTCCCCAGCTGAAATAATACAATGCAAAGTCACTAACCCCTCGGCACCATGCCTCAAGGGACTACCAAAAATACATAAACAGAATGTACCAATACAGCCCCTTGTCAACTTCACTCCATCACCAGCATACAATATTTCTAAAAAACTCGAACACATCATAAGAAGCCAGACATTGTTGGAAAATTCACATAGCCTAAAAAACAATTTAGAATTCATACACAAACTAAATAATGTTCAACTTTCACGTAATCACACCTTGGCATCCTTTGATATAGTGAACCTATATACCAATGTACCATTAGAAGAAACTATTAACATTTTGCACCAAAACCTCACAAACCACTCAAACCTAACACCAGAAGCAATCCAAGAGTTGATCACCTTAACCAGAACGGTATTAAAACAGAATTACTTCAAGTTCAACAACAGCTTTTACTCCCAAAACGAGGGCTCAGCTATGGGCTCGCCTCTTTCTGGTATTCTAGTTGAAATTTTCTTAAATCACATTGAAAACTCTAACCTCTGGTCCGATGAAAATAAGTTCAGATCTAAAATAGTATTTTACTGTCGTTATGTGGACGACACTTTTGTCATATTCAATGGTAGTGATATATAACTAAAAATGTTTAGTAATTATCTGAACAGAATTCACACGAATATCAAATTCACTTTGGAAATTGAAGACAATAGTTTGTTGAATTATCTGGACCTGACAGTTTTTAAAGTTAACAACAATTTAAATTTCAAAATATATAGAAAACCTACGACTACCGACCTAACAATTCACTCTAGCTCACACCATCCATATAATCAAAAAATGGCAGCTTACAACAGCCTAGTCCACAGACTTTTAAACGTCCCACAAAGCGAGGAGGATTTCAAAGATTAAGTTTTAACTATAAAATATATAGCAACTCAAAACGGATACCCAGGCAATATAGTTGATAACAATATAAGAAAACAACAAAGCAAACTAAACAATCCACAGCCACAACAAAATAATTCTAGTAAAAATAAAAAGTATGTGTCTATGGAACACGGTTCAACAGGGCTAAATCACACGATAAAAAACGAATTGGCAAGAAATAATGTAACTGTCTCATACAAAACCAACAATAAACTAGATATCATGTTGAAACCCTGCCCGACTGAGAAAAAACCTATTGAAGACACTACAGGAGTATACAGATTGTCTTGTGACGACTGTCCAAAATATTATATTGGTCAAACAACCAGATCTTTTAAAAAACGTTTTAAAGAGCATTTACCGGCCAGATCCATCAAACAGTTACAAACTAAATCAGCCTTCGCCTCTCACCTTATTGACAACAACCATAATTATACAGACTTCCAAAATAACTTAAAGGTTCTCAATGTATGCAAGAAAGGTCGGTTTCTAAACTGCTTAGAAGAGTTTCAAATTTACAAGGCAATAAAAACCGAACCAAACAACGTTCTAAATCAACAAGTTTCCTTCACATCGAATTTAATTTACAACACCGCTATAGGTATCATGGATTCAGATGGCAGATGTCAAGGACACACACGTCACAGAAGCATTGATAACAACAGCTGACCAAGACCCCACCAGTCACCACACACGCCCCTGCAGTAACGCTCCAACTTCTGTGCGTGTCGGTACGGCTGGTACTACCTTGGCCAAGGACAGACAGTTTATGTCCGATGTTCGAGTTCGTGTCTTCATGTTTTGTGTTTTATTTATTCGTTTTTAATTTGTGTTTTATTCATTTGTTTTTAACTTTGACGACCTTTACGGCGATAAGTGTTCACCAATGAAAAATGTAGTTTTATTTTAATTTCACGTTCAGCCTGATGATGACCTGCAAGATGGCAGGTTGAAACGTGTGTAGCTAAGCTATGTTGGATTACTTGACGGATCACAAAGGTAAATAACCTACTATATAGTGTTAATTCAGTAATCCGGAGGCCTAAACATGAAATGAAACTTTTAGTCAAAGTACAAAATATACATTACAGTTAAAAATTATAATATGTTCAAAAAAAATTTGCACATGTTTTTGTAGTGGAAAAATTAACTGTCTATCAAATTATGTTATTTGGTTTGCTGGTAGGTACACAATGCTACTGTAATTGTATGAGAATCTCGACTCAGTATACATACCAAGCATATGATCCAACATTTTAATTTTTTAGTAGTACTGTAGATCATGATTTAAAAAATACATATTTGAAAATATTTTAACTACGGTAACATGTTACTAAACATAAATTTGTTAGCTCCCTTTAATTAATTATGCTTAAGTGTGAGAAAAATTCAAAAAAATACTTATTCTTGACAAAAACTATATTATATACAGCAGCATTTAATTACATTAGGAATTAATTTAGGAAATTTAATTACAAACGTGGTTGTCAGTTAACAGATTTGCTCCACGTTCAACTTTTCATCCACAATCTAGGCATGAGTAAAAAATAACATAGATTAAAAATGCAAAATTGTTAGTTTTTGGAATTTTCCTGTCAACCACAATTATGCTAAATTTAAAGTTTATAGCTCATATACAAGTAGGTTACAAATTGTATACATGAATTAGTGAGTGATTTACACGCCTGGTTATCCAATATTTAGACTCTTTGGAACTTTGTGAACTTAGATATTGTGCCAAAAAATTCTTAACATTTTTCAGATCTTCTTGGCTAATTTATTTTGGTTAAATTAACAGACAATCCCAATACTATAAAAATTGAAATAAGTCTAAATGGTACATAAATTAGCGACTTGATTATTTATAATTTTGTATTACTAATTAATTAAATAACTGATCTATGGGAAGATCTACCTTGGTTATAATTTCTTCATTTGTATCAATTCCTTCATCTTCCAATCTTGTACTTAAGTTCTCTTTGTTGTCATATGCAGTAATTTCCTCATTTCTAGATAACTCCACTTCTAAACTGTCATCTAGAAATGTGTGTAGTAGAAATTAATTATATGTATTAGAGTAAATATGAACATCTATGTATGTGTAAGTATGATTATCTGGACATTTATCTGGGTAGATAAACATTAAGAATAAGACTACTAGATATTTCTTGTAGATATACTCGTATGTTTAACTATTACGTAGGATTGAAGTTGAAAAATATAATTTTTTGTCTACATGAATAAATTCTTTCTGTGTTATATAGCTTTAACATATAGTCTGATATCGAACATTTTCTACAGGAGCTCTACAAATTGTTGTGGAATTTAATTTGTCTGGATCTAGTTATTATAACTAACTCATTTTAATGGATTTATTCTGAAAAAGTGTGTGTTACCCTAAACCAAGGCAGTACAGAGCCAACACAAGGGCATAAAGACAGTGTAGAGGGAGCAATACAATCTCTCTGAACATATCTCTAAATAACTCCCTTGGCTTCAGCTTCATAATTATTCTTAACAGCTTATTTTAAGCCTGAAAACTCTTCAAACTTGAATTTAGCACAAATTCCCTAGAGACTTATTCTGTAATTCATGAGTGAGATGAGACCAATACATTTCATTCTCAGAACATATTTCTAATGAACAATATTTTGCAAGGCTACATTAAGCATAAGTACTGTAGAACATATTCAAAATGATCGTTCTAGGTCAGTCCTCTATTTAGAAACACCCCTTTGTACTTAGTTGAATGAAAATCTTCCTAGATTTAAGGTAATACGAGAGATGGGCTATTGGCAAACTAAACTGAGAAGACAAGTCCTCTTACACAACAGACCAGAAAACATATAGAAACAAAACATTGACTCCAACTGTCCCTGGTTAATCGGCAGTTTTGGGGTGTGTGTTCACGGAGTATAACACAATTTTCATACCAACATGTGTTAGCACTCCGTACCAGCATAGACAAGACTTATTATCATGGTCTATGGTAGACTTATATTTTTGGAGTCCAGACTGACTGGGGTTCTAAATACAGTCGATCCCAGCAAACCGCCACCTTGCTACTCTATACTTCTAAATAACCAATACAAATTTGCTCAGGGACAAACACCCTCATACGATGGTAGCGAGCAAAGCACGCTGAAGAACACTACAGGTGCAAGCAAGGTTATTAATATTTTGAACAGTCTTTTATTTATTTATTTGAGGCTTTTTTAATAAATTATTCAAAATCATTGTATTCTTAAGCAACAAATAGAAATTTAGTGCAGAAATAATGTACTTTTTCTTCAATTTACTTCTTTCCCAATAACCACTGTCTGGTCCAAATTAGTTTTTTTTTGTGAAACTATTGTATAAAGATTTTAAAGAAAACTCATAAGCATTCCATAAATGTTACTGAAAATTGGAACATATGAATGCTACAGCTTTTGCAGTTGTCAACTGTGTTGGATAAATGTCAATCTCAAATGGAATATTGATTAATCTAGTCAGTGGTATCAAAACATGTCTGTAGCAGTGTTTTATTTAGTACCATTAAAGATAACATCATAAGATTGGTTTGACTCAAGTTTCTGAATGACACTCTCTATATCACACTGAAGGGTTTTCGTCCGACCGGCTCAGGCCGGCACTGGATGGAGTTTAGTTCAACGTTTCGCTGCCACTGTCGCCACGAGTAGCAGAGTGAATGCCTTGTTTTTGGCATAGGAGAGTTCTTGCTGCATGTTCCGAGCACAACGGAGAATAACTCCTTCAAAACAATTCTTGTATTATTAGTTTTAATTACCTCTAGGTTGGTTAGTACATTTGTCTACTTTATTCTTAAAATTTGAATAAAATATATCGCACGGTTTGTTAATGAGTGAGGAACCAAGAAAGGCCAAATTAGCCCCTTTAGGTAGCCACATTTCCGTTAATACAAAATTTTTTTAATTTTTTCCCGCAATATACTTATTACTTATAACAAGACAAACAATTTTATTCAAAAAAATTTCAAAAATAATTTTTGATCGAACACCCTTAAGTGTCATTCAGAAACTTGAGTCAAAGCAATCTTATGATGTTAATTTATATGGTACTAAATAAAACACTGCTACAGGCATGTTTGATACCACTGACTAGATTAACCAACATTCCATTTGAGATTGAAATTTTTCCAACACAGTTGACAACTGCAAAAACTGTAGCATTCATATGTTCTAATTTTCAGTAACATTTATGGAATTCTTATGAATTTTCTTTAACATTTTTATACAATAGTCTCACAAAAAATAACCAATGTGGAAGGAAGCACTGAGGAGGAACTGGATACACTACAACAGGAATGTGTACTTGAAACTGGGACTGAAAACAATACAGACAAGAAATATTTATTGAATACTGTAGTACCTAACATTATTCAGATATGACACATTTTTGCACATATTTTAAGGTGAATATGAATGATTACATGAAAGTAGTATGAGTGTGAACTACCTGTAGTCTGTTTACTAACTGAGATTGACATACGCTCAAAAAGGGCCATTTATTAATAGATCAATAGCCAGGGCAACAGGGATCTACTGCATTACGAGGAATCTGAACCATGTAGTATTGGTCTGATTTTTAGATAGTTGTCAGGCCTTATGCTCAGGATATTTAGAGAATTTCTTATGATTAAAAAAAAAAAAAAAAAAAAAAAAAAACGGTATAGTTCTAATGTGTTAGTCTAATGTGGTGATAATTCATGTCAAAGTAGATTGACTCTTTAAGGTATTTTTGATTTTTTAATCTTGTCAGCTTTTATAACTTTTTTATAAATTCTATTGTGCAAAAAATAGCATTTTTCATGAAGAAGTTTTTGCACAGTATTGTAGAGCTCGAATTTGGTATATCCTGAGTAACCCTGGAGTTTCCTGGTTACAACCGTTTCTGTATCATGATCCTAAAGGATATGTTTTATTCGATATGAAAACGTAATCAGTCATTAACTTTATCAAATGCATTGTCTACTGATGAAAGCTATAATCATATCTTGATGTCAATATTAAAATTATTATTTTCAATACTATAACTGTAACGATATATTTGTAATCTTATTTAAATGACATCACATAAAACAATGAGTTTCCAATACTTATAGCAAAGTAAACCAACAGAAGCAACATAAAAAAAATTAAGATTTCACTTTACAAATATTCTAATGGTTTAAGTAACCAACTAGTACAATTTTGAAACTAGTTGAAAGCTTTTAGGATGACTAAATTAATATCACAAAAATCCATTGCTGGATGCAATGTTACAAAAAAGATATAAAAAGAGAAAAATAACTTTTAATATCAAATGTTGAACATTGAAAGATCAGCAACAGTTATTTTTAAAAAACTACATTTTGAAATATAAGTAGTAGAAACTTGCCATACCATATGATCGAGTGTCATAAATTGATTCTATTATAGTTTTCACAATGCCATCTGGGCCATCAAATTCATTTACTCTGATATTACATAATTTACATTTTTCATTATTCTCCAACAGATATTTGATTACTGGCATTTCTTCAATAATTTGTTGATCACTGAAAATAAATTATAAAAAATTACACACAAAAATTAGTCTTTTATAGACAAGGTGATGATTGGGATTTCAAGAAAACTTATCGGGAATGTGAATGAGCTGATTCAAATGTAGGCCAACAAGTACATTAGTACAGTATACAGTGTTTTCATAATTAATCCTTTATGGCTCACATTTGGAATCTGAGACTAGGTCTCTTATACAGGGTGCAAAATATTAATAAAACGAAAGTAAAAAATTAATTGTATACAATATAATAATACATCTTAGCTGTATTTAACAAGTGGCAAAAATAAAGTAAACGCCAGCAATAGACGTAGTTCAATGCTAGGATTTTAGAACAAACATTGCAAACCGAACAGAACACCATCTTATGTAAGAAAAGCCTTCACTTTTCTTGATAACAAGAATGTAATTTTATTAACTTTTTATTAAATCACAATATACAATTATTATAAAAATATCAAACATTCAAAACTTCAAAAATTAAATAAATTAATTAATTCAGTTATTTTATTATATAATTGTAATATTAAGATGTATAAATCATGTATACAATGTTATTGAAATAATAAAAGGTGTTTTTTTGGATAAAATAGAAGTATTTCTTTATTAAAACCCTAAACAAAAAAATGCGGTCAAAAAGACCCCATGAGTCCACTGGCATAATGAAGTACATGAGTCCACTGGAGGGTTAAAAGAATCACTTTTGTTTCAAGATAGTACTCCAGGACTCGGGTTAACAATAAGAAACTATTAAATAACTATTATTAACGTTAACACAGTTGGATATGGATGGTGGAGTAATCCACATTTAGTCTTAGAACTTAGGCTTAAGCGGCCGGTGTCATAACTAGAATCTACAGTTTCCGGTGACAACTGCGTCAAGGTACTATCTACAATATTTACAAGATGACCAGACGTTTCGCCCATACTGTGATGTGGCATCCTCAGTGGTTTCTCTGAGACTCACTGAGATAAAATATTGTAGATAGTACCTTGACGCGGTTGTCACCGGAAACTTTAGATTCTAGTTAATCCACATTTAGGTTCATTTGGGTCACAACTCACCCATACAGTTAGATCATATACCCCCCCACAATTATAAAAATAACCATTTCTAACATTTCAATATCGTCAATGACATCATGTCGTTTCTGACATTAATACTCTGATTCTATTTACTTACAGTACTTAATTATTTTATAGCAGCTGTGTTATTTTTCTAAATAAACTTAACATGTTTGTTAGAATTCTAAATACATTTATCAGCTGTTCAATATTCTAAAATGTACTAAACACTTTGCAAATTTGTCTTATTTCTTATGTCAACCATAATGTATTGTACATATGGATTCATCTCAGCCATTATAGACAGATGACAGTGCAGGCTTAGAACTCGCCTTTCACTGTAAGTTTGAGATTGATAGTGAGGTCCATTCTTGTGATGTTTTAAGTTGTTGAAAAGTTAACTGTCTGTAGTGCGGAATTTTTTAAAAGATCTTAAAATTATTAGAATAAAAAAATTAATTTCATTTAATTAAACACCATGTAAATTGGATTTAAACTGTAGTTAAATTAACACAGTTTGGTTGAATTAGAGTGATAACAAATTTTGAAAGGAATAAGCTGATGACCACCTTCTGTTTTTTTGTTTATGGGATATTAATGAGAGACATTTTCTAAGGTATAGTCGGCCTTAGTTTGTAACAAAGACTACATTTGCTCATCTATATTCATAACACTCATTCGAAATCCATATTAGGCAAAATCTTGATGATTTGCGTTTTAAGAATAAATAAATGAACAAACACAATGTATTTTACATTGTAAACAACAAGCATTAGTAAAAATATCATTTATGCATTCACTATTCAATATATATGTGACCTTGTAAAAATAAATGCTCTCATACTTTCAATGCAGTGGTGTTTTTTTATATGTAACATATAATTATTTATTACATCTGTGTTACTCATAAGAAACTATATACCAAAAATAAATCTGAAATAAATAATCTGATTTAAAAACTATTATTAATATCTGAAGGAGTTGGGTAGTAAATATAAATCTAAATCACTCTTTCTTGTATTATAAAATGAATACATTTATTTTATTTTTTTTTTTTATTTTATTTCACATAACGTTTACATAATTTTACAAAATTTTATTTGTAAGTAAACAGGTGAAGAGTCAATGTCCTAAAAACTAAAACTATCCTAAAAATTATTCTAAAATTACATATCAACGATCAAAGAGTTATCACTTAAAAACTCTTCTACATCATAATATTCTTTCTGAATCAGGAAGTTTTTAACAATTTTTTTAAACTTAATAATATTTAGGATTTTTAGATTAGACAGAATTTTATTGTAATACTTTAGACCAATGTAATGAGGGGAATTTTCAAATAGTTTTAGCCTATGAATTGGATATTGGAGTTGTTCTCTGAATCTTGTGTTGTAAATATGGCTGTGCTGTTTATTTAAAATTAAATCTTTATTTTTATGTACAAATAATAAACATTTGAAAATATACATGGAAGGAAGTGTTAGAACATTCAGCTCTTTGAATACAGATCTGCATGATTGGTTATGGTCCATAAAAAGCATTGTTCGAATGTACGTCTTCTGAATTTTAAAAATCTTAAGAATATCGGTTGAGCTACCCCATAGTTCAAGACCATACTGGAGCAGGGAACCAAAGCAAGCATGATACACTGTCATTCTAACATTCAGCTCCACAGTTCCTCTCAGAATATACATTTGGAAACATAAGGAACTTAATCTTTTACTCAGTGCTTCTATTAGGGGTCTCCATGTGACGTTTTGATCAATGATTAACCCCAAAAACTTCACCATGTCTTTGATAGTTATGATGTTGTCATCGATGGTAATGGAATTACTAAAAGGGCATTTGTTATGTTGTGTTTGAAATTTTATTATTTCAGTTTTTTCCTTATTTAATTTAAGTCCATTTATATCAAACCACTGCTTTATTTCATGTAAAACTCTTTCCACTGCTTTCTTTAATTCATTATCATTTGAACATTTCAATAGAATTGAGGTGTCATCTGCATATAAAAATACTTCAGCATGGTTAATATTTAAAGGTAAATCATTGATGTATAGAATGAATAATAATGGACCTAGCAGCGAACCTTGAGGAACTCCATTTATATTCTCATTCCAATCTGACATATATTTACCATCTGTTTTGTTTATAATGACTCGTTGTTTTCTATTTGTCAGGTATGATTTTAGCCAATTTAGAGCTCCATTGTTGATTCCATAAAATTTCAGTTTCTCAATTAGAATGTCATGATTAACACAGTCAAATGCTTTTGACAAGTCACAAAAAACACCTGCGGTGCTCTTAGACTTGTCCAGCCCCTCTGTAATATGGTTGATTAATTCTGTGGCTGCATCAATTGTACTGTACCCCGGTCGAAAACCATACTGATTTTTACAAATTATATTATTATTGTTGAGAAATGTACTTAACTGATCGAGAGCAACTTTTTCAAATACTTTTGATAGAACTGATAATACTGACACAGGCCTATAATTATCGGGGTTATTTTTATTGTATTTTTTATGGATTGGTATTACGTTTGCATATTTTAATTGACTTGGGAAAACTCCCTCATAGAAGCACTGATTGATTAGAAACGTCAAAGGCTGTGAAATATAACCTGCAGTATTTTTCAGAACCTGCACAGGAATCTCATCCCACCCAACTGATTTTTTGTTTTTTAAATTTGCTATTACTCCATTTATCTGATTTATTGTAACAAAACTAAATTCAAATTTATGGTTTGACACTTCTTCCCGTTTTGTTAGAAACTTCCTAGCAGCTTCTATTGAAATTAAGTTGTTTGATTTACATCCAACATTGATGAACATTTCATTAAACTTACAAGCAATTTCATGTCCATTGGTAATTTCCTCATCCATAAAGTTAACCTGTTCAAATCCTACATTTGTCACATTTTGTTGTGATCCTAATACAGACTTGACTACATTCCAAGCTGCTTTATTTTTATTTTCAGCATTTGCTATATATTTACTATTTGCAATTCTTTTGGCAGTACCACAGACCTTTCTAAAATTTTTTTGTAGAACTTTACATAATTTTAAAATATTTGATCTTTTGAAGTTTTTGCTAAAGTATGCAATTCTCGTTTACGCCTACTTGAGATACAAATTCCGGTTGTAATCCAATTTTTGTTTGTGCATTTCGAATTTGTTAAGGTTTTTGTTTTTACTGTTTTTAATGGAAAGTGACTATCGAAGTTTAATTTGAACAGAGAAAAAAATATATCAAAGTTTTTTTGGGATGAATTTGTATTATTTAAATTCCATTTTATGTCTTTTACACATTCTGTAAAGTTGTATAAGCCTGATTTTGTAAATCTTCTTCTTCTTTCTAACTTGTGGAGACCATTTTGTCCGGATTCTTTAAATATGGAAATTAATAAGGCTCTGTGGTCAGACATGCCGAGTTCAACATTCAAGCGACGTCTCTGACTAACAAGTTTGTTTGAGATTACATTATCAATACAAGTTTTAGAGTCAAAGGCTATTCTTGTTG
The DNA here is from genome assembly GCA_035578905.1 of Stictocephala bisonia. NCBI lineage: Eukaryota > Metazoa > Arthropoda > Insecta > Hemiptera > Membracidae > Stictocephala > Stictocephala bisonia. The sequence goes on from JAQJVL010009056.1 coordinate 13,361, forward strand.
GTAAGTAAAAGTTTAAATTAAACCCGTTACATTCTAATATATTTAATAGTTTATCTCTTACCCTAGGATTGCGAGAAGTTTTTAGACTATCAATATTTAAGTCGGATGCTAAATAAATATGTTTGTTTTAGCTTCTTTTTTTAGTGTACATAATAGTTTTTCAAGTTTACTTAAAAATAAGTTCATATTACTCAAGTCTGTATTATGATATAAAGAGATAACTATATGCGAAACTGTATTCTGATCCACTACTTCAATGCAACAAGCTTCAAAAACAAAATCTTCTTTTAAACTACTAATTAAATCATTTCTTATCTTAAACGTAATGTTTTTCTTAATCAGAATACAGGAACCTCCTCTTACAGATTTTTCCCTACAATAACAATCTGCCAATGTAAAATTAAATATATTGTTATGCAGTAAACATAGTTCATTTTCTTTCAGCCAGTGCTCATTTAAGCAGATAATACCTAAATTTAATTTACTTAAAAACTGATTAAACTCTTCAATCTTAGACAACGATCTTAAACCTTGTATATTATAGTGCATCAACCATTTACAACTCCTCAAAATTTTACCATTGATATTATAAATATCATCTATATGTCTCTATGGATTGTGAATTGGTATAATTTTGATCCATGTTACTGATGAAATCTTGATTGTCAATATTATTATCTCTATAGTTGGTCAGGTTTGATGAACTACAACTTGTTTCGACATCAGAACTAGGCAAATTTGCAGATACAAAATCGTTGTCTAAGTAACTTAGTTTACATCTAAGAGCGTATGGCTATTGGCATTTGTTGAAGATGGAGTGGTAGAGGTGTCTGACTGTCTTGTTGGATACTGTTCCGATTTTTCACTGCTGCATTTTTATTATACTACATATTAAAAATCACAGAAAAAAAAACCAGACAACATTTACATAATTCTAGTCCTACTTATGAGAAACGAAAAATGGAAGAGTTCAACTGTGTTAAAATATTAAAGAATGTATAAGTTATCTCAATACAATAGTATATTTCATAACAAGAGTGGAAAATGGGATTTTGCATGTTCGAGACCATATGTTTGAAGTGCGAGACTTGTTGAGCACTTCAATTGGTCGAGAACATGCAAAACATTTTCACTTGAGTTTTGAAGGATATTTTTCACAACACTACTGAATAAAAAATGTTGGAATGTTAACTTTTTATTTGATTAGGAACATTTTAGGAACATTTTATAAAATCATCTCTACTATTTTTAATGCACATTTAAATTAATTGTACAGTTATGATTGTTGGAAATAGATATTCCTTTATTAGGAATTTTATTCAATACTCTTCATTGTATCTTTCCTTTGATTTTTTAGGAAGAAGATCATGTATCACTTTCACCGCTCTACTTTTTAACGACAAGGGCACAGGCACTTCCATTTCAGTTGGCGAAACGATAACAAGAATGTTTTTAAAAGCTTTTGAAGGTTATTAAGTTATTGATAGTGGAACATTTTCGAACGTAAACAATGTTACTTTCGACTGTCAACAATAGACAGCTGTGGGAAATATAACATTTCGCTGGTTATATAAACACTTAACGAAAAAAGCTGAACTCATGGTAGTGTTGTGAAAAAGTAATTTAGGTTGTATTTTAATGCCCCTACAATTTTGGTACATCTTGGACCTACTTCCTTATAGGTACTTCCTGGCTATGCTATGGAAATGGATGCCCAAATTTACTACTCTAGTAGTTGTGTATAGAACTACAGAGCACTTCATTAAATAGTCTACAGTCACAAATAAATGCTTTAGAGTCAAACGCCCAAGTTTGTGATTCGTTATGTTCCAAAACCCAGCTAGACTGGAGATATTTTACCATTATAACTAGCAGGATGCTAATTATAAAGTAAACTGAAAAATTCCAGACCCGGAATCTGAGACTGTGTGCAGCTAATACAGGCTTAATAACAATCATTTAAAAACAAATTATGGATTTGTTCATCCCAAGCTGTATTTAACCCCAAAACTACATGTCGAGGCATATGTACGTTGATAATTAATTTTAATTTTCTGCTTTTAATTGGATTCTTGAAAAAAGTGCAAATAGAATATTTTTCTTGAACTGAATATATAAGGTTAATATCATGTATAAATGTACTCATAATTGATTCATATTATCTGAGTATCCTTTTGAAAAATATGTTATTCAAATTAAAATCACAACATGTTTCAACTTATTGGTAATTTTCAGGTATTAAGCAAAAATTATTATCTTAGTTGAACGTTTTACACTTGAAAATTACCAATAAGTCGAAACATGTTGCGATTTTAGTTTAAATCAACTATTTTTCAATAGGGTACCCAGTTAGCATAAATCATTTCCCAATAATACATACAAAAAGTTAAAGCTTGTCTTATTTTACCAGGCGAAGTTAGAGCTAAAAAGCCCTCTCTAACACTTAACCTGGGGACCAACGGCTTAAGGGTGACTTCCAAACCACCACCAATGACCGGGTAGGCGGGCTGTGTGCAAGGACAGGATCACTCAGACGGTCACCCATCCAAGGGAAAGCCACACTCGATGTTGCTTGACTCCGTTATCTTGTGATAACGCCGGAACCCCTGGTCAAGGCCACTGGCAAACCCATAATATATAAGTAGTCCTATTAATTAATGTAATATTACATATATATGTTTTTATTGAAATGTTGTTTTATCTACTTTCCAAATACAATAGATAATATACAGAAAACAGTGAAAAGTTTTAGATTCGCTGATTTTTTAAATTGAATTTACAATATTTCTCACCTTATATATGGCTCATCATTCTGAGTTCCCTCTTCATTTACTTCCATGCCCTCAATTGAAGATACAACTGACTGTCGATCTTTTACAGTAACTGAATCATCTTCTTTTAGAATTGAATCTTCAGTTTTTATCTGATCTGTACTTTGGTACACAACTGATTTTGAAGGCGAATCATGTTTGGCTTTAGATAAATATACCACATAATCTAAACCAAAAACAAATCACAACAACAAAAATTAATAATAATAATAATTAATAAAACAGACAATCAATACATGCATCAGAATGAAAAGTAGCATTCTTATTGTTTGCCTTATAATCCTTAAAAATTAAACATAAAAGAACTTGATTGAGAATAAGTCTTACACTAACTAAAAAGTCATATAAAATTACAAGAAATTTACTGTAGTGGGGTCGTTAAGCACAAAATAATGACAGAATATTTCACATCTGTCAAGCAATGCGCCCTTTTGAACTTGGGTAGTAGATTATTGGACGAGTTGAAAAACTTCAGGACACAAATTTTTCTGCCCCTCTATAGGTTTCTATGACGTCATCAATATGGCTGCCAACATTTTTTGAAATGCTTGTACATTTTCCTACATAACTCCGTTTTGTAATTTTATTTTTTCTCATATTATTAGTGATTATTATGTAAGATAAAACATGCTTTCGAACGGTATACATGACACTAGTGTTTACTTTAACTATACGAGAAATATTTGTTGCTTTATTTAAACAATTGTTTTTATTTTGATTTTTTTCTATGCATTTTTCTAAATACAGTACTGTTAAATCCGTTATCTTTAGGTGAAGACATGTCCTATACATTTTTGTTGCCTAGATTCATATTTTGATACCTTTCGAATCGTATACATAACTTGTACTTCATCATAAATAGCTGGTGAATATATGCCAAAACAAAGTAGCCTTGCATAGTAAATTCATTATGGAAACGATATAATTTATATTGCTTTGCGAAAACAATGTACTGAATTTATGAATCTTGAAATATCAAACATAGTGATTATAAGTTTTTATTTATGAATAAATGTTGACTTATAAATGATTATGCAAGTTTTATTTTCGTTGAAAAAAGAACACTAAAGGCATATTAATAAGGTAAGTATTAACTATTCAATACCATAATTAGAAAGAAAATAATGTACAGTAATATTACAATTTAATACAATAATTAAATAATATTCTGAACATTACCAAATTGTACCCTTTGCCATAGAAACTTTGACCCGGATATGTGAAATGGA
>JAQJVL010009057.1:0-17423 GCA_035578905.1 Stictocephala bisonia
CATCACTATGATGTAAGTGATCTTCTCTCAAGAATTATATTCCGAGTCCCTGGTACTACCCGGTCGCAAGAACTGTTCTCCCGTCAGCATCATGCTACTGCCTATGCATACTTTAGCTGTCTGTCAAGACTCCATAGGATTGGTAATGCGGTGTCGACTAAATCGGACTATGACTTTTTCTTCCACTCTGAAGAAGCACTAAGGAAAATATTTGCATCAAAAACTCATCATCGTTGTTATTAAAATTATATAATTAAATATCTATTGTTGTCAATATTATGTAATTAAATATTTTTTGTTGTTAATTAATGTTAAATAATTAAATACCTATTATTGTTATTATATTGAGATGCTATTGTTGTTACTGTTACTAAGTTATTATTGCGTTGCTTATACTTTCAATAATTTGTTGATCTATTGACTTTAAGTAATTTAATGTCTATTATTATGGATACCTTTATATTGTTATTGTTTTGTCTATTGTATGGCCACTTGGTACTTACTTATCTAGTTGTTACAATTATAAAAATGGTGTTACCGTGAATAAATAAAATAAAATAAAAAAAAAAAAATCACTACTATCACAGAAATAACCATATTTGTAAGATGATAACAGATACAAAATATCCCACCATATACTCGATTAGTTTATACAATGTATCAAATGTCACCACATTACAACACTATTTGTCCAACAATTGTATTAATACTATATACAATCTAAGGTGGTATAACGGAAAGCTGATCAACGATAGCAGTGTTGCACATTGCAATCACTGGACTTCATATTTCACATATAAATTAATTGAACGCTCAAAAATTAGACAACTTCGCACTAAGGCCGTATCTTGTCATAATATCTTTATGAAAAACGGACTGCGCATTACAGAATGGGACGAAAGCAGTGAAGACACCAACAGCTACTCCAATAGATGGAATCCTGCCGCACACTTCAATTTAAAAGAAAAAGATGCCCACTTTGTATACAGAGAACAATCTTCCTTATTCAAACCCACTTTAGAAGGATTATTTGGTCTTTCTGGCAGGATATTTCACGATGGAGGCTACTCAGTCACTTTGGGTCCTACACGAATCAAAGCTGCAGAAACTTTAGATGAACTAGAAGAAGAAAGGTGGCAAGACGAAAAAACACGAGTTCTCTTTGTGGAACTTTCTACTGTCAATGGTAACATAATAATAATAATAATAATAAATTCATTTATTTTTCTCTCAATTCGAGGAAATATTGTTACATTCATATAACATTAACCTGATGTATTAGACTTATAACAAAATAGCATGTATAGTAATAAATAAATATCAAAATAGTATGTATAGTAATAAATAAACAAACAGTAATAAATAAACACAGTTGTACATTTTTTTATACCTATCAACAATAGTATGTATATTAAAAAACCAAACAAATAAATACACAGTTATACATTTTTTTTTTTTTTTTACTGTTTATAATTTACATAAGAGAGAAAAATAATAGGGCCCCTAAGACTGATAAAGTCTGTTCAGGGGGTCCTTCATTCAAAAATATAAATATATTTGGTATATAGAGCTCAAAAGCAGAATAGTTTACTTTGTGTACACTGAATTGGACTACTTAGAATTATCTTTAAAAGTGTGCTTTTACCCATGTTTATAACTAAATAAATTTTTATTAAACGTTTCTGCAAATTAAACTATTTCTAACATAGATATATACAATACTATCAAAAACAAAACGAAACAAAAAATATTGACATGACAAGAAACAAACAATACAATATATTGCTAACTTATAATTTGCAACATTTCCCCGATGTTTTGTTGCGACAATAGCCATTCACGTAAGTATTTTAAAAACCTATGAACATTGCTTTCATTTTTGATACTATATGGTAATTTATTATAGATACGTGGTGCTATAAAATTAAATGTTCGTGTGTAGTACGTTAAATTTGGTTTAGGTACAGAAATCAAATTAGCGTTTCTTAATCTAGTCCTACAAGGGTTATCATTATTCAAGAGCCTACCATTATTGTAATATACTTTTAGTACCTTATATATATAAAGAGTCCTTATGGGTAAAATCTTTAAAAGCACAAAACATGGGGAGGACGGTTCAAATTTGTTCTTCTTCATAATTACTCTAACAAACATTTTCTGTAAGGTAACAAGCGGTTTTAAGTTTGTATTGTAAGTTCCTCCCCAGCATATTATCCCATATTCTAGCCTACTATTAATCAGCGCAAAATAAAGAGATCTTAGCACTACCAAGGGACAAACATCCTTCAAAAAATAAAACAAACGGATACTGATAATAATCTTACTTTTCAATCTCATGATTTGCGCTTTCCAGTTTAATTCACTATCTAAAATTATCCCCAAGTATTTTGTATTTGAAGTCTGCCGAATCTTGGAACATTGATTGCAAAAGGCTATTGAGTTAACTAAACACTCCATGCATTTGTAGTAGATATCCCCTTCTAATTGAATGCTCTTCCTTAGTGAAAAATTTATGTACATTGTCTTTTCTATACTCAAAACCAATTTATTATTTAAAAACCACCAATTGAGTAAATTTGAATCCTCATTCATATTGGAACAAACTGTTTCCCAATCTGGCTCAATATAACTTAGGGCGGTGTCATCAGCAAAAGCTGTAACATTCCCCTTGAATTTGCCATTACACAAGTCATTTATAAAAATTAGAAAAAGAATTGCCCCCAACACTGATCCCTGAGGGACTCCACAGGATATTTCACCCATTTGACTAAGTTTACCATTTATATTTACACATTGCTGCCTCTTATTCAAATAACTTCTAAACCAATTTTGGGTTACACCTCTAAAACCACAATTATATAGCTTTTTCAGTAATATATCATGATTTACCGTATCAAAGGCTTTTTTGATATCAATAAATAATCCACTTACACAACTACCATTATTCATTCCTTCATTAATCTTATCCATAAATGTATACAATGCTTGCTCCGTATCCAAACCCAATCTAAATCCAAACTGATTTTCAGAGAAAAAATTTATTTTGTTTAAATATTTTAACATGTTTTTCTTCATGATTTTTTCATATACCTTTGCGAACGTAGAAATCAAAGATATAGGCCTGAAATTTGAAGATAAACTAGTCGATCCACTCTTGTAAATTGGTATTACCACTGCATTTTTTAGCTTTGTTGGAAAAATCCCAGTAGTAAAACTTAAATTAATTAGAAAAGACAAAACATCCAATATTGCAGGGGAAATACTCTTTAACATCACTGAATGGATGCCATCCAGTCCCGGTGATTTACCGTTTTTCAACGTTTTTATTACTTTAGCTACATCTTCTCTTAAAACTGGTCCAAGCATCATTGATGTTGTTTCATGATATTCAGTAAACGAATCCTTATAAGACATATTTGCAACAGCCTCATTAACTTCATAATTACCTACAACTTCCCTAACTACAGTCAAAAAGTACTTATTAAACTCATCAGCTACTATCTCTGGGCTATCTACTAAATTACCATTTACATTCAATAAATAATTCCTGTCACATTTACTTTGACCCGTAATTTCATTGACTGTACTCCAAATTTTTTTAGGATTGTTCAAATTAGCATTAAATTTATTTGCATAATAAGAGGATTTTACGAGTTTTATATCCTTTCTTAACTTATTTCTAAATCGTATATAATATTGTCTAAACTTGTCATCATTAGGCCGATTTTTAACTTTGTTATATAAACTATTTCTCTTTTGAATACGTCTACAAATATTATTTGTAATCCACGGTTTTAGTTTTTTGTGCAGATAATTCTCATTATTTATTTCAATTGTGCAAGCAGAAATGCAAGTAATAAGTTGAGTCTCAAATAAATCATACGCCACAGATGCGTTTGTCTGTGACTTCACTATTGACCAGTCAACAGTGCCAAGCAAGCTTATCAGTTTATCATAACAAACCCGTGTGCGGGCGGGACGGCTAGGGTCTGAGGTAGAGATGGGCCAAAAAGAACGGAACAGTCTTATTGGAACTGTTCTCTAGAGTTAGTTGTTCTGTTCCGGAACAGTTCACCAGAAATGACTGTTCCGGAACAGTTTGCTGAAGACGGACTCGTTTGAGTCTAACTCGTCACACATACGCAGTTCACCAGAAATAGAAATGACTGTTCCGGAACAATTTGCTGAAGACGGACTCGTTTGAGTCTAACTCGTCACACATATGCAGTTCACCAGAAATAGAAATGATTGTTCCGGAACAGCTTGCTAAAGGCGAACTCGTTGAAGACTAACTCGACACACCCGGCCAATAAACAATGAATAGTTTAAACTAGTCCGATTCCGGACCGCATATCTTAGTATAATTTACTTTACCATATCACTCATAGTAAATTAACGTTTTGATTTTGTTATTTTATCTACTATTTTTGTTTGTATGTACCTCTTCATCATTATATTAGTTTTCTAAAATATGTATTGAATTTAAACATGGGAACTCATTTTTACAATTTTACTTTCTTGTCTGTTGGGTTATCAATAGACTTTTTCTTTTGTCCAAACAGTTGTATATAAGTATATATGTATTTTATAACTATTCTGAATTCTGCAAATAATAGGCCTGATGTATTATAAAAATAATGTATAGATTTTATTATATTTGCTGTACTTTCATGTTTTTTTTTATTTAGGAAAAAATGGTATGTCTTAGTACTATAATACTATAATTTACTTTACCATATTATTGATGGTAAATTTACGTTTTGATTTTGTTATTTTATCTACTATTTTTGTTTTTCTGTAGCTATTCATTATTATATTAGTTTTCTAAAATATTTATTGAATTTAAACATGTGAACTAATTTGTACAATGTTACTTTCTTGTCTTTTGGATGATTAATAGGCATTCTCATTTGTCCAGTTTTGTATAATTATAAATGTATTAAAAGCAAGAATTTATCCAAATATGATTGATTTAACCCACTTTAGAAATATAATTGTTTTTTTTTTTTTTTTTTTTTTTTTTTGGCAGAGAAATGTTTTTACCCTTAGACTCAGGGTTCCAAACGATTCCGATTCCGAACACTCAGGAGTTGGATGAATCTAGCTGGTCTTGGTTACAATCTGACTGTTCTTCATAAACTGTTCCGGAACAGCTTTACGGAACAGTTCAATTCCTGGAGTTGTTCCGGTTCCGACTGTTCCGCAAATTAACTGTTCTTGCCCATCTCTAGTCTGAGGAGGAGCGGTCAGCCGACAAGCTGGCCTCCCCCCCACCACCCGCCCCCCACAACCGCAGGACTGTCATGAAGTGATCTGTTATTTGTGTTTGCATTACTTGAGCTTCACATTCAATTTTACGCTTATTAACTAATCTAACTAACACATGGTCTATGCATGTCTGAGAAATATTTGTAACTCTTGTTGGTTCGTTAATTAAGGATTCTAAACCTAAACTTGCCATTTTAATTTTATAATTATCCACTTCGTAACTTTCTGTATTAAGCAAGTCCACGTTATTATCCCCAAGTATTAATAAACTTACATTTGGTTTACTCATGCTTTCCGCTTGCAAATACTGAAAAAATTTGTCAACAAAATTATTTATAGTAAACTGTAACAATCTGTAAATAGCCAACAGCTGAAACTCGCTATTTATATATCTAAACTTAATTCTTACTATATCTGCCGTCAAAAATACAAGAATTTCTTGCTCAATTATATTCAAATACCTATTTGTTGAGTAAAATACTGCTACTCCCGCTGAACGATGGTTTTCATTGACATTAGAAAATAATTTATAACCAGGTATACTAAAATAATTTATCTCATTTGATTTAACCCATATTTCTGTAAAAATAATTATATCTGGACTCTTATCCCAAGTAGATATCTCGGCCAAAAAACAATCAAAATTTGCCCTCATGCTTCTAATGTTCTGGTGCACAATAAATAGACTATTCAGAGATTCATCTGTTATCATTTAAATATTGTATTAAAATATTTATAAAGCACAAAGTTAATTCATAATTCCAACTATACAAAGGTAAAAATAAAAATACATAATCCCTAATATAAGTACTTTGCATCAAATAAAAAATAATTTTACTTTTCTTACTTACAAACATATCTACAGATTATCGAGGTCAGCCTGGTTTCTTACTTCTACCACCTTCGCTCCATCTTCCTTCCTCAGCAGGATGTTCCCGTTCCTCAGCCAGAGATACTTGTAGCCCTTCACCTTCCTCAGCTCTCGGGTCTGGGCCAGCAGCCTCCTCCGGGACGGTGACAGGGAGTCATTGAGGTAGATGGGGGTGTCTGAAGCCATGCCCAGGTGACGAGTTGATAACCCTTTTTCTCCCTCCTCTTGTTCATCAGCACCTCCCTGTCAGTCCGGCGGACAAACTTGACGATTATCCCCCGTGGCTGGTTCCTCTCAGCGTTCCTCTTACCAAGTCAGTGACAGGTATCAATCATCTCCTCCTGTATGTCCACGTTCAGGGCTTTTCCGACTTGCTTCACGACCTCTGCTACTTTCTCACCTTGCTGCTCCGGGATTCCTTGAATTTCAGCGCAGTTCCTCCGTGAGTAGTTTTCAAGTTCTTCAACTCTAATTTCCAAGTTTGCAGCTTTGGACTTGAGCGTTGCATTTTCTGACTTCAGTTTATCTATCTCCTTCACATACTCCTCAATTTTCTCCATGCTGTTCTTTAGAGCATCGGTATTTTCCTGAATTTGGCTATACAGGACCTAATATGATTTATTGAAGTCTGCAGTACCATTTTTCTGTGTTTCCTGCATTTCCTTAAGCATGCTCAAAATAGTCTCAAGCATCACTCCCTCTTCAGCATATTCCAAGCGCATACTCTTCCTTCTACTCTTGTTGCACGGTTTACACCTGAACACCAAACCTTGCTCCGCTATATACTCCAAATCCGCTTTAGTAGTGTTTACACACCGCCCGTGGAATTCCTGCTTACACTCTCCACACTGCACTTTTAATTGATTTTTCCGGAAAACCTCCAAACAAACTTTACAACTTGCCATTACATATATAAGAATATTCACTTGCCAAGTATGGAAAACAGCACAAACCGACACGGTACAACAGAAACAAGCACACAACACGGCACTACAGCACAGTCCCACTGATAAGGTTGGCTCCGCTCGAATAAACGTCTGCTCTGTTTGGACTCTGACTCATGACTCTTTATTATCCTTGAGGGATTTTAAACATTTGTTATCATTTTAGTAATTACTCTTGTTTATTATCCGTGTATACAAGTCCAAGATTTACCGCAACAATAAATGTTAATGTTGAGGTTAAATTGTTTGGTAGAAAATCTGACATTCGAGTCCATATACTTACAAGCAGCGAGCGTAAAGTCTTGAAAACAGGTAGTGATGACTGGTTTCTGATACATTGTCCAAAACATATGGAAACAATTGAGCAATTGCACTTATGGCCCTACAATTCTGTCCAAAATCCAAGCTGGTGTTGTAAAAAAATACTTGTTTACGACCTAACTAATGATACTGAAGCTGAGTTCGTTGTCGAAGAATGTTTAGAACTTTGCTCCATGACAAATGAAAAGGAAATGTGTTATCCTGAAGCAGGGGTTCTTCCAACAGAAGTCGTTGATATTTCAAGTGTGAAAAGAACGTTTGTCGACAATGTAGTTTTAGGAGTTCGTGACGTACATAGACTGATGTGTTTATTTTACCGACTGCCTCGGAGTACAGTGACAAGAGTACAGCGTTTGAGTATTATCATATTATTCGTGCTGGTAACTATGCTGAACATAATAATGTACTACAAACCGGACAGTGAAGCAACATAAGGGGTTGACGACTATTGGTTTAGTGTTAAAACAAAGGAATTAGTCACCAGCATACAAGGTCTTGCTTTCAGTACTGTACTAACATAATTAGTGCTGTACTCCTTTAAAAAAGCGTGAAGTTTAGTACTGGTATTAGTTTCAAACGATCAACAGTATATGGAAGCTTTATTCAAACTACAAACACACCTTACTCAAAGTTTAAAAGATTTATAACAACACTTATGAAGAATCCACCTTTGCAGCCAGTACAATTACCTAACACGCCACGAGAAGGAAGAATAAAATCATGGTATGGATTTGCATGGATTAGTTGCATCATGATAATGCTGGTTTTTGCTTATCTTGTAATGCTGTATGGATTGAAACTTGGCCCAGTTAAGAGCAAAAAGTGGCTGTCCTTAATTTTACTGGCGGTTGTACAAGATAAGCTCATAATTGGTCCCTCAGGGATAACTTTATACGCTATAGGTCTTTCTTTACTTTTTCAATTAATTACTGATGTTCATACATATAGAATCAGTATAAAATATATTATGATATACCAGAAAAATATTTGAGAAATAGAGATGTTGGAAAAATATTGAAGAAGAAAAGACACCAAATGTACATACCATTATCGTTTAAAGCTAGAGATAAAATTTTGCATGAAAAACAAGTTTGGTCATACATGTCGAATGTTTTGGACTTTGTTGCTGCCACAGCTTTTGTAGTTGTAACTTACTACGTCATAAATATTCTGTGGGCCTCACATTACTACTATCACAGAACTAACCATATTTTTAAGATGATAACAGATACAAAATATCCCTCCATATACTGGATTAGTTTTTACAATGTAACAAATGTCACCACATTACAACACTATTTGTCCAACAATTTTATTAATACTATATACAATCTAAGGTGGTATAACGGAAAGCTGATCAATAATAGCAGTGCTGCAAATTACAATCACTGGACTTCAGATTTCACATATAAATTAATTGGACGTCAAAAAATCAGACAACTTCGCACTAAGGCCATATCTTGTCATAATATCTTTATGAAAAATGAACTGTGCATTCCAGAATGGGACGAAAGCAGTGAAGACACTAACAGCTACTCCAATAGATGCAATCCTGCCACACACTTCGATTTAATAGAAAAAGATGCCCACTTTGTATACAGAGAACAATCTTCCTTATTCAAACCCCCTTTAGAAGGATTATTTGGTCTTTCTGTAATAATATTTCACGATGGAGGCTACTCAGTCACTTTGGGTCCTACATTAATCAAAGCTGCAGAAACTTTAGATGAACTAGAAGAAGAAAGGTGGAAAGATGAAAAAACACGAGTTCTCTTTGTGGAACTTACTACTGTCAATGGTAACAATATACTGTTTAGCCACGTCTCGTTGGTGGTTGAATACTTGGTATGTGGAACTATTCTTCTAAAAGTCCAAGCAGATTCAGTGAGCAGTATCTTTGATTTTAACCTCTGGAGTTGTCTTTTTGTTGTTTTGGTTATTTTTTTGATAGTGAAAACGGTTTACTTAATAAGTTATTATGGTCTGCAGAAATACCTTAAAAATAGTTTTCACAATATTATAGAAATTGTTCATGTTATTTTTGGGATTCTGTCAATTACACTGTTCTATATTCATTATCACATAGCTTCTCAATACATGGATGACCTCCAACATCTTGGATACGACAAGTATTTTCAAGTAAATATATATATATATATATATACATATACAAGCAAAATATATTTTGCATATTTTGAGTTTGATTCTTTTGTTCAGTATTTTATATTGTTAAAGAGCTCACTGTCAATTGTACTTTGTTCTTCTATTATTAGAGTGTTTGGATCCAATAAGGTAAAACCGTTGATGGCTTGTTTTTACACATTCACTTTATCACTTAAATTCATATCCTGGCTGACTATTGTTATTTTATTAGTATTTTTAGTGTTAAAATGGTGGACTCATCTCTTAGGCATTACGTTCTTCAGTCTCAAAGAATTGCTTAAAAATATTAAATCACTGAATTTTATTATGACTTAACACATCCAAAATACTTACGTCAAAATATTCATAATTTTGAAAATATTCTTCATTTACGCAATAAACGCAGTTTTCTTAACGATACGGGTACACAACACCAACAATTTGACATAACTTTTTAATCATAGAATTTTAGAACTTTAGTTAAATTAATAATTTTTAGGTTATGGAGTATTATAATGTCCAGGTGAATGTAAGAAATTGAACTGTTTTATTGCATTGTTATCTAATTTTTTTACTAAAATGCTGTAACAAACAATAATTAATAATTTTTCTTAAAATCAGCTGATGTTTTCTGTAGTAATGTATTATGAAAACTCATCATAACACACGTTATTCTTATGTTTAATTCAAAACCATCAAACATTATATATATATATATATATATATATAGTATGTATATATATACTAGCACCCCCGTCGAGGCTTCAGCCGCAAACTTCAAATTGTATACAAAATATATGAAATGTATAACTTTCTTAATTCAAATTATAAGTATTTGTAAAGTAAAAACATTTCAGTTTATGAACTTAGGCTAAAAAGTTGTGTAAGAAACAGAAGATATGCCTATTTATTTTTTATCATCTATACTAAAAGCGTAAATTATAATAAATGTTAAAAGTATGTGATAGTCTGTTTTTGCATATTAATGTATTATAGGTTAATTACTGTATGCAAGTGATCCTGTAAATCCTATTTGATTACGCGTTTCTGTTTTTATGCCATCATCAGATTCTTAGTAAACTTGAAACATTTTTTAACTTATTCTTGATGGTATTGTTTAAAAAAACAACAAAAAAACACTAAACATCAAATATATTTATTTCAGGGTCTGATGATGGCATAAAAGCCGAAGCGCATAATCCAATATAATTTACATTTTTACTGGCAGATTGAAGGTAATTAACCTATAATTCATTAATCAGAAATGATTCAAATCAAATCAAATATTTATTTGCAATGACATTACAAAAATGTATGCAAACGTCATCCCTATATAAAAATCTAAAAAATAAATCCCACATAAAAGCCTCTGTCAAAACATACATCATTTACGGTTGCACTCATAGTCACTCATACCAAATCCCCACTTCCGACACCGGTTGTCAGTCTTCTGACTATGCGATCCCCCACTTGTATGCCATAAACTCGTCCATACTATAAAATGCATGAGACGCTAAACAGCGTTTGAGACGAGTTTTTAACGCCTTGAGCGTTGGGGCATTCTTAAATTAAAACCGGCAACTTGTTGACAAAACGAACACCTGCGTGTGAGGAAAAGTGTTCGTGGACTACCGTCCTGTGATTCCCAGTTCGGTAGTTGTTTCTGCCTCTTGTGTCGTGTGTATGTACTCGTATTTAAATACATACACACGACACAAGAGGTAGTTTTATCAAATCAAGTTTTAAATTTGTAATACAACAATTTACTATCATATTATGCATGCACATTTAAGAGTTTTAAGCATAACTTACCGAAAAACTTCAATATAAACTACGTCACTTGTCTTTCTTTTGTTGATAAAGTAAATAAACTTGATAGACTGCCTATCTAGAAGAGCCTACTAAAAATTGTCCGTGTGAATAGCAACACACTTCTCTCAAATCTATGCATACAAATTTTAAGAGCTGTCATTGAGACTTATTAAAAGTCATTGTAAGACACAAATTAATAGGGAACTTTACTCTTTTGAATAAGAATGGATAGCCTATAAGAATTAATAGTATTCTAGTGATAAAAAATACAGATTTTCCTTTAGTACTGCTAGTAATAATAGTTGATTGAATACAATTTGTATGGAGATAAGTTATTTGTAATCGTGTACCATTACATAAACTTGGTAGAAAAAGGTTTCTACCGAAATGTTCAGAGAAGCATGACCGATGTTCAAATGTTTAAGTGAGTCTAAGTGGTGGAAGTTCAGGAAGGTATATTTATGAAGAAATTCAGTTAAAAATTTTACAGCATCATCTACTTGTACAATTGAATCTTTTGATAACTACCTAACATTTAATTTCTTGAAAAGAGTTTATTAAAATATTATTAATTTCTATATATGCCCCTTTTTAGGAGTCAATATTACTTTTTCACAAAGCCAATCACTTAATTTATGCTTAGTTTCAAATATATTCTGTTTATTTATTCCTTTAGAGTAATTACCACATTTCTTAGTTCTGAGGGCAAATTGATCTTTCCTCCAGATTTGGAATATTTACCATGTCCTATTCTCAAAAGTAGATCAGAAAAGTTTCCAGCAGTTTCATCACCTCTAAAATGAACTCTCATATATTTAATAAGAGAGAATGTTATTGTAACAGACACATCAAAACCAATCATTATAGTAAATCTTGACAGATAAGCTGATAAATTGTATGAAGGGTGTATAATAAACAGGATGGTTGACATTCCATAGGATCAGAGGAGCTTCTGGGTGAAGATGTTCTCATAGGTGAAGGATATGATGATGAAACAGCAAGTAAGACGTCAAAATGGCCTTCAAACTATTTCCCCTGAACCGGATACGTCATTTATCCCTTTCATTCTATCCATATTTGGTCAGAAGTTTGCCATCATGATATATTTGCCATCATGATATAATTCAAACTTGAAAGGGGAATGTTTCTCACCACCTTGAGCTCACAAGAAGTACCGTAAGTCTCACATTTGGACTTTTCGGATATCTATTATAGGTTATTGAAGTTGGCCCTCCCAATTCATAGTGAACTGTTTGAACCCCTGCTAGTTGTTAGGCCCATTATTTACGATAGCCGTACCTCAGATGCTCGAGACGCTAAACCGTGTACAATATAAGACAGGGAGTAAAATAGGCATGTACCACCCCCAAGATTACACGGTGAGGAACATCCTCACAATCTACGACTATATTGACAGCTTCAACTATATCTTGAAAAAATAAAAGAAAAAAGAGTATGTGTTATATAAAAAATGAAAATGATAAAAACCTCTCTTCCAGGGAATTAATATGTACTCGTTAACTTCAATTACACAAACTTCAGAAAGAAATTATTTACGTACAACTAAAAACAATTTAAATTAAACTCATTTGCCAACAAATCAAAAATAATTCATTATGGTACATCATTATTCGTGATGATGTTATATATTATAAGCATGAACATAAAATTAACTTCTCATCACTAAATAATTTAACCTATTCGGGATATATTTCGAATTAATTTCTAAAATCATTTTTTTTTAATTCAACAAACATATAATTATAATGTAAATAAATACAGAATATCAATTTTTAGAAAAATTATAAATAGTTAACATATGTTTATAAATAGGTATTTGAGAAAAAAAATATAGTATGTAATTCAAATGTAAATAATTTAGATGTCATTGAAACTTATTTTTGATGTGTTAATACTTTTATAATTTCGTTCTTTATTATAGGTAACATATTTTTGTGCTGAAATACTATTTTTCTCTATTGAAATACAAGCAGATTTTCTGATATTTCTTCTTTTTCCAACTACTTTATTTAAAAATTATGCTTGTGTTTGACCATATTACTTTGTGTCCAGTATGTAAAATGTGTTCACTCAATTTTGAATGGTTTTCTTGATCCTTTTTATATTTTGCTTATGTTCATTGATTCTTCTTTTTACAGGTCTTGATATTTGTCCAAAATAATTATTTACACCTTGTGAGTGTAAAAATAACTATTCCTTCAGTAGCTGTGAAGTCCGAGTGTTGATAAGCTAAAGAAATATCGTCGACATATATAAATCTTCTGGACTTGCTGATTGGTATTTCACATCAGCAAGTCTAGAATTTTTATACACGTTGAATAAAATTGGAGCAAGTACAGATCCCTGTGGTAGAACATTCGTCAGCTGTCCAAAAGAACTTTCTTCGCGACCGAGGAACTTTTATTAGTCTGAGACTAAGCATTAACTTCAGAAGCCGTAAAATAAGGGCGACTTTAATAAGAAACCTTTGCTCCATACTATGTCATAAGCCGCTGTGAGTTCATCAAAAGCATGTGTTTTTAACTTGTTTTCAAACCCATTTTTGGTAAATGTCAGAGCCAGGATCTGGTCAATAAAATTTCGGCCGGTGCGAAAACCAGCCTGCTCAACTGAAACATGACAATCAAGAATGGGTTATATTCTGTTGTATAAAAGTTTTTCCAGCAACTTATAACAAACACTAAGTACATATATAGGGCGATAACTTTCCACTCGTTCATAACTTGGATTCATAAATCCATGAATTTGCATGTATGAAACAAAACTATACATTTTAAGCTGACTGTTGGCATGTATACTCTAAATTACAAAAAAAAAAACCTATATTTACAAAATTTTTTTTAAATAGAGTTGCCACAACCAGTAAACAAGTATAGAATTCCTAATCCAGTTTTATTGAAAGAAACAGTTGAGTTGAATAGGACTGTTTGGCAAGTTGCACTAAAGTAGATTACATAATCACTGAGCAAAGCATTTGATCTGGTTCAGATTATGGCAACTATCCAAGTCCTAATGGAAGATCTGTGAAATTGTAATATTATTCTGCAGCAGATGTTAGCTAACTATGTTATTTCAGTATTTACTCACCATATTGCACCATGTCTATGTAAGTAGATATATAGTCAAAAGACTGTCATGTTAATACGTGTTGACTATGTACCTTCCAACCATGCATGTATAAGGATTCACTAGAGTACAAGTGGATATGACAACTATAATAAGGTTTAATTGTATGGTTGGGGGGGGGGTCTATTACCTTGGTAATAAACTTGTTGTCTCCCACAATATGTATAAATACGTTCCTTGCAGAGGTGAATAGTCTGGGGAACGAAGAGATAAACTGCAACCTTTCCCCAAGGTGGTATGTAAATATCCGGATGCTTAGTGGAGAAGGGGTTGGTTCTTGAAAAAGGGCCTTGAAGATAGAGGGAACGATCAGACTTCTTAAGTTCTTAAGTTTGCTCGGTGAGAGAGATAGGGCGCCACCTTGTTGTAGGCTAGTATAATGTGCAGGGCTCAACAAGGAACATGACTCCTGCTCCCAAAAGGAAATACTGACCTGGATCCCTACTACCATATACAAGATATATTTTCAACCCAGGCCTTTGGATTTCAATAGCTAGATTTCACCTGTTTACCTTATACTCAATTACATCTAGGTAGGTATGACTAAAATTCAGAACACACAAGTTTAAGCTTAATAAATGAATAACTTTAATTTAAGAGAAAATCATTTAAACACAATTGATGTACAACAGTACACACACAAAAATACAACGAGTTTGTAGAATTTATCTTGGAGCGTTCCACTGCCATAAAAATTAGAAATAGGCTTACTAGCCATCAAATTAACAACTAAACACAAATAAATAACTAAAGACAAGACTAATTTTTACAACAATAACATATACTTTTGGACTATTAAGTAGTATGAAAGACAAAAGCTAAGTTTAATTTTACATAATAACATAACATAACATATAGGGTGGAGGGCCGTTAACTGGAGGCAGATCCAATGTTCCAAAGACCACTAACCATCAGGAGGCCATGTAAGTTAAATCAACTGTTTACTCACACAATAGGAGTTACCACACATACACCCAGTCCAAACCGTAACAGGAAATAGTCGTGGCACAGCACGACGCGAGCGGATCCCAAAATGCCCCACAAGAGGTTATTTCGTCTGGTGAATTCCAGTAAACACAGGTTACAGTATCTTTGGGGGTAAACTTGAGGGGTAATTACTGATTACTTAGAATCTCCCAGTTAGCTAGACTTGCAAATAAATCACTCAATCACACGTAAAAACAATTATTATCAGGAATGTTAACCCAAAGAAAGCTTCTGGCTACAACTTTATTACTGGCAGATTATTAATATAACTTTCTATAAAAGGAGTAAATGTTATTTGTTATTCTTTGCTTGGAACACTCTCCTTGCCAAAGGAAAATCACTCAAACTGTAGTCATTCTAAAACTGAGCAAACTAATCAATGATCTTACGGACCCGTCAGTCTTCTTCCAATCAGTTATAAATTTCTTGAAAAAACGTCAGTTAGTTACAAGGACTCAACTTTTTGATCTGAGGAAAAGAATTAACCATTCAACACCAATCTGGATTTCATAATGGGCATTCGACAATTGAAAAAGTACGCAGGTTAGCGAGTGTAGTGAATTAAGATCTAGATAGTGAAATAATTTGTTCTTCTCCATTTTTAGACGTAAGGCAGACATTTGACAAAGTGTGGCAAGAGGGTCTGCTCATTAAAATAAATCATTACTGCCATATACTTATTACAACATATTTATACCATGTCATGCAAACAGATTCTTTCAAATTAAGGATCAAGATTCATTTACTATAATATGTTCTATCAAATCAGGCATTCCCCAAAGTGTCCTTGGTCCCATCCTTTATACCATGTATACTTTTGATCTTCTGCATAGCAAAGATATAGTAGTGGCGTCTTGTGGTAAGAATTTAACACCACTGTCTTAAAACAGAGATCCTCCACTAGCTTCTAGCTTAATGCAAACATTTCTAAACTTCCTACCTATTGTGTTACAATATTGAAACATTAAAATTAATAAATTAAAATCTCACCATATACCTTTCCAATGTCTACTAAAACACGTCCTCCAGTTTCACTTTATAATATAATTTTGCCTAAGAAAACTTATGTAAAATACCTTGATATACACTTGGAACGGAGACTAACATGGTGGGTACATATTTGGAATAAAAGACTACATTTAAAATTTTAGAAAATTGTCTTTGCTTCTAGGCAGAACATCAAAATAATCAATTGAAAATAAACGTGTAATTTATGAGGTTAAATGAGGTTAAACTAAAACCAATTTGGACTTAGCACATTAAGCTCTGAGGAACAACGTCAATTTCCAAAATTGAACTATTCAAAGGTTCCAATCTAAAAATTCAATATTTATTCAAGATGGCTCATGGTGTGATATAAACCAAACCATTCCTCAAGATGGTAAAATTCCATCAGTAAAAGATATAATCGAAATGCAGAACTTGAAATTCTTTCAGAAACTCAAAAATCATAAAACCTACCAGTTAATATTTTGGACAGTAGAAATAGTGTTTACCATCTGAATAGAAATATTGTTCTTCATTTAAAAGGTAGATTTAACTAATTCTTTCTTTTTTTTCTTAGAATACTGTGGGTCAGGGACTGGTGAGAAACGCCTAAGGGTTGTTTCTGACTCAGGTTAATTACCCATAAGACACATACTTGTTAAGCAAATTGTATCAACAAAATGTAAATAAAATGAATATTTTTCAAAAATATTTATATTTCTTTGAATGTTTTACATTATATACATAGCTGAAATATGTCAAAGTTATTATACAACAGCCCACATGTTGCTAGTGTATCATTCATATTCTAATTTACTAATTAATTGGAATATAAACTAAACAAATTGCTCGTCGTAACACCTTTTACTACTATTCTTGTTGTCTACTTATTGTTGTATGTTTATCTTTGGCACATTAACAAGAAAGGTGACTTATGCAAGAAT
>JAQJVL010009058.1:0-17415 GCA_035578905.1 Stictocephala bisonia
AACAGCTTAACAATAACTATCAATAAATAAAAATATTAAACGTGTTGCTCAACAAATCTATCCCACTTCTGACACCAGTGTGACGTTTTTAATTTGTCCTAATTTATAAATAATTAATCGCTATTTGGGTTTTACAAATAAGCAACACGATATACTAAACAATTACTAAATTTATTAAATCTATAAAATTAACTTATTATAATTAAATGGATTATTTCCTTAATTTTAACTATTGTGAAGAGTACAATTTACTATTAGGCCTCCCTCTACAGCCTCACTGTCACTTTCTATTGTGACCTTTGAAGTCAATGCCTAAGCCATAAATAATAATAAAATGTATGGCTTATAAATTTTTATAAGAACCAGGATGATAAAAGTTTATCTCGGTCGTGAAGAAAGCTTTTATAGACAGCTGAAGGATAGTCTGCCACAGGGGTCTTGCTCCAATTTTGTTCAAATCGTATACCGCTGACATCCCAATCGCAAAGAAAATTTATACGTGCAGATGGTATTGCTTTAGCTTCACAGATGGTTTTACCAACACAAGGACTTAACACGTACTAAAGAAACACTCACAAGTGACCTTGCAGTCCTCAAAGAATATCTTATAACTTTGAAGCTAAATCCTAACCCATCAAAAACTAAATTAGCCTGCTGCGTAACACCCTAAGTAATAAACTGACTAATCGAAAACTGAAAATCTTTCCAAATGATTTAAAACATCATAATGATCCCCCACAGTACATGGGAGTAACATTATATCTATTGCTTACGTTTAAAAGCCATATTAAAAAAAACAGCAACTAAAATCAAAACCAGGTCAAATTTTTTTCATCGTATTACCGAAACAACTTGGGGAGCCAACGCATACATCCTGCGTACAACTGCTTTTTCAATGGTCTGTTTTCAGGATTATGCTTGATACCACGACAGAGAAAGGGAGGGAGCGTTTCAGCGTCCTGCGAAGAGAAGATGTTCAAAAGAGAGGCTGTGAACAGTCTACGAGAGACCTGCCCGTTCATCTGTGACACTGCACGACAAGGGATTTTGATCACGGAAGTTGGGTTTGATTCCTACATAATTACTCATCCTACCAAGTTTCTTTCTTTGAATTGTTCTAATTCCTCAATCCAATTTCCTACAAACTATCCAGGAGCCTTTGAAATTGTTCTACCTTGTGATTGTTTCCTAGCCGAAGGAAAATCCATTCTTATATCCCGGAAATATCCTTGTTTTTCAAACAATCGTGACACATATATTACCTGTACTGTGGACTTCCGTAGACAACATTTCCTTAAATCCTTTGGAAAGACTAGCGAGGCCTACTTTTCAAAATTTTTCTAACGTTTTAGATTTAAACTGGAACTTAGTTTCTCCAGCTTTTGTGATTCATAATCAAATTCCAGAAACTGCCTTTGAGCACGTAGAACTCCCAAACGCATGGTACGACATATATGACGTAGCATCCTTTAAGTATTATATTTTGTTTGGATGGCTAACTTTGTTATCTTTAGGAAATTTATACTTATTTTTTAAACTTTACGTTTTGGCTATTATGTCTAGAGACAAGCCACCAAGATTGCCACCCAGAATTTCAGTTTAATATGTATAGTACTGTGACGTTTTTAATTTGTCCTAATTTATAAATAATTAATCGCTATGTGGGTTTTACAAATAAGCAACACGATATACTAAACAATTACTAAATTTATTAAATCTATAAAATTAACTTATTATAATTAAATGGATTATTTCCTTAATTTTAACTATTGTGAAGAGTACAATTTACTATTAGGCCTCCCTCTACAGCCTCACTGTCACTTTCTATTGTGACCTTTGAAGTCAATGCCTAAGCCATAAATAATAATAAAATGTATGGCTTATAAATTTTTATAAGAACCAGGATGATAAAAGTTTATCTCGGTCGTGAAGAAAGCTTTTATAGACAGCTGAAGGATAGTCTGCCACAGGGGTCTTGCTCCAATTTTGTTCAAATCGTATACCGCTGACATCCCAATCGCAAAGAAAATTTATACGTGCAGATGGTATTGCTTTAGCTTCACAGATGGTTTTACCAACACAAGGACTTAACACGTACTAAAGAAACACTCACAAGTGACCTTGCAGTCCTCGAAGAATATCTTAGAACTTTGAAGCTAAATCCTAACCCATCAAAAACCAAATTAGCCTGCTGCGTAACACCCTAAGTAACAAACTGACTAATCGAAAACTGAAAATCTTTCCAAATGATGTAAAACATCATAATGATCCCCCACAGTACATGGGAGTAACATTATATCTATTGCTGACGTTTAAAAGCCATATTAAAAAAACAGCAACTAAAATCAAAACCAGGTCAAATTTTTTTCATCGTATTACCGAAACAACTTGGGGAGCCAACGCATACATCCTGCGTACAACTGCTTTTTCAATGGTCTGTTTTCAGGATTATGCTTGATACCACGACAGAGAAAGGGAGGGAGCGTTTCAGCGTCCTGCGAAGAGAAGATGTTCAAAAGAGAGGCTGTGAACAGTCTACGAGAGACCTGCCCGTTCATCTGTGACACTGCACGACAAGGGATTTTGATCACGGAAGTTGGGTTTGATTCCTACATAATTACTCATCCTACCAAGTTTCTTTCTTTGAATTGTTCTAATTCCTCAATCCAATTTCCTACAAACTATCCAGGAGCCTTTGAAATTGTTCTACCTTGTGATTGTTTCCTAGCCGAAGGAAAATCCATTCTTATATCCCGGAAATATCCTTGTTTTTCAAACAATCGTGACACATATATTACCTGTACTGTGGACTTCCGTAGACAACATTTCCTTAAATCCTTTGGAAAGACTAGCGAGGCCTACTTTTCAAAATTTTTCTAACGTTTTAGATTTAAACTGGAACTTAGTTTCTCCAGCTTTTGTGATTCATAATCAAATTCCAGAAACTGCCTTTGAGCACGTAGAACTCCCAAACACATGGTACGACATATATGACGTAGCATCCTTTAAGTATTATATTTTGTTTGGATGGCTAACTTTGTTATCTTTAGGAAATTTATACTTATTTTTTAAACTTTACGTTTTGGCTATTATGTCTAGAGACAAGCCACCAAGATTGCCACCCAGAATTTCAGTTTAATATGTATAGTACTGTGACGTTTTTAATTTGTCCTAATTTATAAATAATTAATCGCTATGTGGGTTTTACAAATAAGCAACACGATATACTAAACAATTACTAAATTTATTAAATCTATAAAATTAACTTATTATAATTAAATGGATTATTTCCTTAATTTTAACTATTGTGAAGAGTACAATTTACTATTAGGCCTACTTTTACAGTCAGACTAATTTATATTTACAATCTTAGATGGCATCAATAAATGGCAATCAATTACAACTACTAATTGCAAAGTGACTTTACTAAATTCCCTTCTTTTAATTACAATTCCTAGCTCTATAAAGTGACTTTCCTAGATTCTCTACTATTATTTACAATTACTAATTATAAAGTGACTTTACTAGATTCCCTACTACCTACAGTCCAATGCTAACAGTTCACTCACAGTTTCTTCAGTGTCCCTTCAGAAGTCGTCCACAAGTACCGCACTGCTCCTTCGTTGATCCCCACAACGAACCACTAACCGGTAACTTCTCCGTAGACCACTTCACTATACTCGGACACTTCACTCGCACTGTAGAACTCGCTCACGTCGCTGCAAACACCCGGCTGTAGGCTCTAGACTCACTGACTGACTGACTCGCGCTGGTATCCGGGCCGTATATATCACCTGCAGGTCTCCATCTAGAAGCTTCTTGAATTCCCCTGCCCCCGAAGTTCCGTGACAGAGCTGGCTCGTCAATCGAGAAGAATCTAGAAGTCCATTGATGAGGTAAAGGCGTTCATGCGTAAGCCATTGTGCCCCAAAGGTTGTAAACAAGCAGGGCAGATAGTCAGCGACCCATCCATTACTTCCGCATCACCGGTTCCCAGGCAGAAGGCCACTCTGGATGTCACAGTACTTTGTTTAGGTGATATATTTATATATTAATGGGAAAAATTCTGTATGTTTCAATTTGCGAGGGCACCAATTTAGGGAAGAAAGGGGGATGTCAGGAGATTGGTATAAGATAGAAAGTAGATATTTATAGTTATTTTATTATTAGCATTTTGTACAATTTATTTCAATTTTATCTTAGATTTAGTAGTATAACATAGGTGGAGGTCAGATTGGGGGAAGTGTGGTGAAGGTCAGAACTCGGGTCATGGTGCTGGTGGCATTGACGTGTTCAATATATACGAGGTTGGTGGAGAAAGTCGAGAGAGGAGGAGACGTTAGGTCTCTCGAGTGTTTTGGGAAGATCCTGGGTTTTGTGTAGGGTCCTAGTCAGGACTTAGGGATTTTCTTGGTGACTCTAGTAAGAGTCGTAATAAGAGGATTTTTTATTTAAAGCCAGTTCGAGTTCGAGACGACACATATACAAGTAAGTCATATAATTATAAACCCATTAATTTTTATACAGGTCCATTGCCAGCAGCACCATTGCCCAGGTTCATTTATATTTGTGTAAAATTTGTTGTTTATGTATTTTTCAGTTAGAGACTTGTTTAGAGATGGAGAACCAATTTGAATAGCTATTTTAGTATTATATCATTGTATGATTTGTGTGATAACTTGTTTATTTTAAGACATCTTCTAATCTTTTTATTATTGTGATTTATTATTATTAAGTTCTTTTACTAAATAAATCAACCTCTGATATTTTAGCAGCCAAGCGAGTGTATTTATTTAACGCCCAAGTTAGCGATCCCGGACGTACGCGAATTACCCCATTTTTGTAGGTTCTAGAAAAGGGGGGTTTGTGACACTTATTAACAATCCGTCAATATATGTTGGTGGTATAAGCCTCCCTCTTAGGGAGTGGACACTGTTGATCGTTGGCAGATGCAATTACTGGAAGTAAAATTGGGGATTGACACTTGGTCAGCCATGTTATTGGGAGGAGTATATCCAAACAATGGATCACATAGTTACAGAGTGCCACCAACGTTCTTTTACGGAGGATTAGCCAGAATAAACAGTGTAGGTGATGCAAGTCTTAAATGGCCAGGATGGATTGGACTTAGCTTTGTGACAAGAGATTACTTTACATTTTTATTTAATTAATAATATCATGACTTTTCGATCTTAATCCGGATTGTACTTCTCAGTGTTTTAAAATTAACAAATTGCAGTTGACAACAAACCATACGATATATATATATATATATATATATATATATATATATATATATATATATATATATATATATATATATATATATATTTCTTCAAGGAATTTCTGTAAAAATAATCGTACAATGAAGCATGACGTTATGTTGTAAAAATATTAGTGAGTAAGATAGAATCTTTTTATTCCAACTTCAATTACTGTATAAGACATCAATACAAAATTATCTTGAAATTACTAGTTATCTTACAAGTTACGATGGCTAGCTCAACTTTACAAACCTAAAAATAATTTGATGTAGTCGTTATAATATATACAATATAAAGTAGCAGTTCTTTGCTGCACTACTAATATTAACCCAGGGCGAGCCTCAGCTACTGGGCGGGTCGCAGGTGGCGGATAGCGAATGTTCCACCTCGTCATTGATGGGGTGGACAACTGCGAATAAGGGGAAACCCTAATAAGCAGTCCTGGACCGAGGTTCGCAGGGGCAGCTGAGGTGTGCAGCTGACGGGCTTAGTGACCCCGCGGTACCCTGAACTCATTACCACACACACTTATAGTTACATACCTAAGGACCGCACTGAGTCCTTAGATAATGAACCGAGCATGGGAGCAGAGGGCAGCCTCACTGGCCAGCCCTTGTTTTCCATTGCTCGGGCCAAATCAATGTCGGGGGGGGGGGGACAGGTCTCTCTCCGATTCTGAATCCAACTTGGCTGAGGACCGCTCAGAGCCCTCAGACAAGGACCTTGGCACGGGGAACGAAGGTAGCCAAGTAGGCCAGTCTGAAGTCCCCGCTGCTCGGGTCATGGGTTCGGCGGAGGGGGGCATGTCGCTCTCTGACCTCGAAAACATCCTTCTCGGAGCCCAGGACTCCGATTTGACACAATCGGACGGCTGAGGCTCTGAATAGGATGAAGATAGCCAGGAGAAGCACTCCTGGCAATCAGAGGAAAAGGCCTATAGGCCTCAACTGACTGATCACTGGAGGGGGTCCTGTACAGGTCACTCCTCAGTGGTCAATCTAGTAAACGATGAGGTACTCTCAATGAGGTTTGACTTCATTAGGACTAAGTATCTTTTCACCAGACCCCATACTGTGGATTTTGGGTCGAGGGAGTACTGGGACGCTGTTAGTAGCCCGGTTTCTTCTCACGACCCAATTGTATGGTTCACAGACGGGTCAAGAATAGGCAACAGAGCTGGATTTGGTGTCTATACTGGTGACCCTAGGACCAACGCGTGCGTGAGCCTGGGTGCGTATGGCACCGTGTTCCAAGCTGAAGTCGCCATACGTTCAGCGCAAATTATGATAGAGGTTTGCGGGAAACATATCCACATCCTCTCAGATAGTCAGGCGGCCTTAGGGGCCCTTGACTCCTGGAAGGTTTCGTCTGGTCTGGTCTGGGAATGTGTGGAGTCCCTCAGCATCATGGGTTCAAGAAATCCGGTTCTGCTGGAATGTATCCCAGGAAATAGGGGAATAGAAGGCAGCGTGCAGGCCGATGCCTTGGCTAGGGAAGGTGCTATTAAGCCCTTCATTGGTCCTGAGCCGGCCTGCGGCGTTTCGGCTGCAGCTGTCAAAATACCAACCAAAACTGGGTCCCAGACATCTAGAAAGATGGCGGCGGTTCCCAGGGCAAGGACTCGACAAGCTTCTTGTCAGAAATCCTTCCCAGAAGTCAACAAAGTAACTTCTTGGGTTGAGTAAATTTTACGTAAAGTTGGTGGTGGGACTCATCACCGGTTACGGTAAATTCCGGAGGCATCTAAGAACAGCGGGACTCCTTACGGAGGATCCCATCTGTCGCCTCTGTGGGTTGGACGAAGAGTCGGCAGAACACACTGTCCGGGAGCGTGAGGCTCTTGGTGCCAGCAGAAGAGTACCTTTTGAAGGCTCACCTCAGGGACAGTCGGAAATTACTAATCTAGTGAAGAAGCTCCTTGGCCTGGTCAAGGATTACCAGCTTTACGACAATTAGGCACCGGGATTGGCACAAAAAGCCTCAGGCTTCGTTGCAAGGGTTGGCTGGACCAACTGCATATCCCCTTTTACTCTAACTCTAACTCTCTAACTATAACAGTAATAATTTGTGAAACAAGTAATGGACATATAGTAGAAAAACAATAATAAACATTATTAAAATAAATAAATATCCTTGTGGACAACGCAATTCAAAACACTAGGAGAAAATAAAACCTCAAATGTTAGATTAAATTCACAACAACTAAGATTAATGTTTTCTAAAATTAGCTATCCTAATTAGTTAAAACCTAACAGTTAATTTAATATTTTTATTCTTATTTTATCAGCAATGTAATAAGATAAATTTTATAAGTGAGATAAAAAATTATAATATAAAATTAAGGTTCGTGTTACAAGAGTTGTGGACACACGCTCAGCTGTGAGGCTCCCCTCACAAAAATCTATGGTGGTGAGGTTTCCCAATAATTCAATTGTTATTGCCATTGGTGGTGATGCAATATTTCATTATTATTAGGTAACCCCATTGTTTGTTTACATTGCAATTTATATTGTTTGGACTGCTGAAAACCTCAATTATTGTAAATATCATGTCTCACGAAACAACAGTATTATCACATACATTATAACAGCGATTCCAAACTAAATATTTGATTTTTAACTAACTGCTTGTGAACTGGTTAAAGTTTAGTGGTTAGTAACATTTGAATAAACTAAATAATTGTGCTTAATTTTTTCTATAGTTGCTGTAATAAGTTCACTATATTTTTATTTTATTTAAGCATTGTTTAAATTACTGTTATCAGTCAATATTATTGGATACAAATGTTATTAAAGAGGAGTCATATCAACAATAGCAGAATCCTTTTATAATTCATAATAAATAACCCAAATGTCTCCAAGTACCTAAACTTCGTTATTTCACTGATTAATATTAAAGTTAAACTGCTGAAGTAAATATAGATTAATCGTTTAATAGGTATATCATATATACAAATATATTATTAAATCGACTGGGGAGGGTAATTTCCTCCGCTGCTCTAAGTACTGTTCGGTATAATCAAGAACTGTTTGAGCCCGGGGATAACTCAGATGGAGAATAATGGAAACAGCTCGCCAGGGTTCACAACGAACTTGTTATTAATTTAATGTTCTGTGGGGATTTCTTCATATAATTTATCAATCTATTTTGTAAATAAAGAATTGTATATTTCTTAAACGTTTATGAACTGTTAAAAGAGTTTTCAGGGATCATTATTGAAAGACAGTCACCATTTTATGAGGCAAATTTATCAAATTGGGTTTGAAATAATGTTATTGCTACTATATTAATTTTAAGTGCATAATTATAGATGTAATAAATTTCATAACAGGAATTTGCCAATTAGGATGCCTTGTGGCATAGTAAGAAGACAAAATTACTTGCAGTAAATTAAAATAAAAGTTTACTCTACTCCCTCTATTCACATGTTATAGTCCTCAAGTCAGAAAAAAAAATATTTTTGAAAATGGTTACAATACATTTATAGTTTATAAAAATATAATTTTAAATACGTGGCGTCAAAATAAGTACGTAGCAAACAAATAACTATTTAAAACGTTAAATAAGTACAACACAACAAAGTACTATTTTTGTACTATCCTGACATCAAATGTTAACAGTTATCAAAATAAAAGTCGTGGAGTTTGGTTCATATAAAACTTTTCATTCTAACCGAATCGAATTTCAGAGATTAGGACCAGGTTCGCCAGCACAACTTTCTGCTATAAACCCTCTTACTCTTTCGTAGAGAACCCTAAACTCTTATTGTTAATTTTATTGTGTTCCGAAGAAAGATTAAAGTAATTTTTAATTCAAATGTCGTATCACTTGTCAAAAATGTAAATTTCACCTGGTTTGTGAGTAATAAATGTAAGTTTTCATTATTAATTTTTTCTGAAGTTAAATTTACTTAAAGTATAGCTACAGTTGTTAAAGCTAGAGTTTATTTCATTGTTTTCACGATTACATAATAATAATTTTATTCCCATAATTAATATTAAAATTAACTTCAAAACATTTTTAGGAATCACCTGATTACCACAATAAATGTGAGCATGACGAAGAAACTTTAAAAATACATTCAAAATTACTTACTTATTTATAAACATTTATCTTTTTAAAAACTGATTTGCTCCTATCGTCTACAATATAATCTGTTAGTCTGTTAATATGCTTTCCTAGGTTTATTTCCTCTGTTTGCTTTTTGAATTACTTTATTTGGATGGTTGTTTAGTTTTAAAAACGTGCCCAGCAAGATAAAAAGTTTATTCTTGTGGCCTTCATCTTCAGTTGTAGATGAATAAGTTGCCTCTAGGAGCAAAATTCACTAAAGTACCTTAGAGTGGTTGTCCTCAAATCTTGCTCCTAAAACCAAAATGTATGTAATTTTATTTCGTAGGCTTACGCGGTCAGTTTCATTACTAATATCTAAAACTACCGATAACGACCACGTCAAGGTTTTGTCTACAATATTTACAACACCAAACGTTTCGCACATGCTGTGATGTGGCATCTTCAGCCTCAGAGATACCACTGAGGATGCCTCATCACAGCAAGGGCGAAACGGTTGGTGGTGTAAATATTGTAAATAACATCTTGAGGTGGTCGTTACTAGAAGCTTTAGTAGTAAGCAATGTATGCAATGTTAAAAGTGGTTTTGAATTCAGAGACAATTTACTTTAAAGCCGTAACTTAAAAAATTTCTAGGCGCCAAAAGAGGAAATTTTATATTTTATCAATGAATGATCCGTAAGTAAGGTAAATAACTTAATGTCACATTATTGCAGTACATATTCCTTGAGAAAACTTATATCACAACTCAAATACGATTTTCCTGATTTATTTCAAAATATGATTTAAAATATTTAAGGTAAATAACATAAGGAATAGTAAGCGACACAATGCCTGAGAGCTAGCAGGGCTCTATGATAACAGGTAATTTTTATAACATAAGAATGTATGACAATTTTCATTGACACCAACAATACAATGTTCTTAGACAAATTACACATATCTTCCATTCACTCTCTGACTACCTTTACAACTAATATTGTATCATATACTATGTTGTTATTACCATTGTTATATTTAAGGCATCTATAAATTGGTAAATTAAATCTAGCAATTTTATCAAATTATTCTAATAATTTGAGGAGAAACCCTCAAATATATTAGTCATTAATTAAATGGCTTTATGAGCACACACTTTAACTGTTGGAAATACATTTTATCGTTTGTGTGGGAAGAGTTCCTCTCCAGGACCTGTCGTATTGTGTGCTTTCTACTTCAGCGAGAGACTACCATCACTAGTGCATTACATTATGGGGTTCAGCAGGTAACAAGTATAGGTCTTCTTTTATAAAATGGTTATGACAAATAATAATAATATGTATTTAAACAGTGCTACAATAAGATAGAACATCTTACGCAGAGGAGTTTCCTTTCCAACTTTATTACTTATGAAGTTAATTTTAGAAATGAAATAATCTTTTTTTAGATTTTAAATACAACATTAAGTATAACTAATATAAATTCAACTATAGTTATGACTCATGCGTTAACATAAAACTAAAAACCATATATAGGTACTGAGATTATAATCATAGTGTTGTTAATAGTACTGGATTTATGAAAATTATGGGTCTGAAAACCAACATGATTTAATCATTTAATCAAAGTTAAAATAAGGAAATATTGTTACAAAAAATGCCTTAATGACATAAAACTAGTAGTGAAGTTGAGAGTTGATATTGGTCACTTAATAATATGTTCAAATTATATAATTTACAATAAAACCAATATATTTTTAATTTTTAACTAGGCCTTTCGCCAGCAAAGCTGGCATCATCAGACAACACAATTTAGTTTTGTTTACAAATAAAGTTGTGTTGCCTGATGATGCTAGCTTTGCTGGCAAAAGGCCTAGTTAAAAATTAAGAATATATTGGTTTTATTGTAAATTATATAATTTGGACATAAAAGTGTTTACAAATATTAGTATTACATTAACTAAACATACTGTATTTCTTTGTTTTTCTATTGATTTATATTTTTGTATTTTAATTTAGTGTATTTAATTATAAAGGAGAGAAGTTTGAGTAAATTTTTTTCATTAGTCTTAAGTAGCCATTTGAAAATGACCTTCTTTGGAGCAGTGTCTGACCATAGTTAGCTTGACTGACTTATGGAATAAACAAATAAAAAATAACCATCAACAAATAAAATATATATGAAATAAATAAACCCAAGAACAAATAAATGTTTATAAGACATATTTTACTATGGGCTCCAAAACTATATTATTTTACCTCCAATTATTATTTTAGATGAATATAAAAAAACGTGTTGTACAAAGTTAAAAACTAACCCATATACTATGGGAAGACATTAAGCTATGTGCATTATCTAAATATATAAAACCCAAATGCCTGTTTTTTCGATCATCACTGTATCTTAATACCTATTAAACCTCCGAGGCAGAAATTTTGTAGGAGGATTTATCTTATGTTGTAGGAGTGCAATAAGAATAGATTTTGAAACATTCATCGTAGTTCCGGAATGACGGATCTTTTAGTACAGAATATTTCAAAAGTCAAACACTGTTTTTCTACTACCTCAGTCTTAATTGTTTTGAGGGTTGAAGTTGAAGCAGTGTTGGGACCTGCTCCCTGTTTAGGTCTGGAAAGTTATGAATGTCGGTCATGTTTGAGGCTATGTAACTCTACCGCCCTAACATTTGATGAATGAGTCATGTTGTTACAACTGTTTATTAAGTTAACTACAACTATTAGGCCTAACACAGTTTCAGTGTCAACGATATTTTGCATTTAAAAACAATTCTTTTTTTATTTATAAAAGATAACTAAACATTGTTGGTATTATTTTCGGAATTTCAATAAATAATAATAAAATATTATTGTCTATACCATCCAACCATATAAACGTTCATAAATTGGATTGAGCGGCTGCATAAGCACCTTTATCCAATAGATTTACTAACTGTAAAAGAGTCAAGTGACACCAGTTTCTTGATCCACCCACCCACTCATACACGTACAGTGGTATTAACCTACCCATACACGTACGGAGGTATTTACCCACCCGCCCATCTACCCATACACGTAAGGAATATTGACCCACCCGCCCACCCAAACACGTACGGAGTTATTGACCCACCCACCCACCCATACACGTACGGTGGTATTGACCCACCCATACACCTACGGCAGGCACGTAGCCAGGATTACACTTCGGGGGGGGGGTCCAGGGGGACTTGCCCCCCGGTAAGCAGGGGGGTTCCGGGGGGGGGAAAATTTTTGGTTTTTATGAATTAAAAACTCATGTTTTGGTCATTTATAGCACTAAAAAATGGTACCCTAATTTCGGGTCCCTCTTCATTCTTAACTCTTTATTTTCACATGTCGTACATGGCCATCTGGCAGTGAACAATGATCTTATTATATAGACAAATAATACATAGACACACAAAGCAAAGTCCGTCTGGAAGTTTTAATGTTTTATAAAAGTAATCGTCTTTTCTGCTTCTTTGCCATCACGTCCAAAACTACTTCCGCGTCAGGGTGCAACTGTGGGTGACAGGAAAGTACAGCAAGTGAACTCAAACGCTCGTTGCTTGTTCTATTACGAATAAATGATTTTATTTGTTTCATTGTAGAAAATGTCCTTTCTACACTACAAGTGGTAACTGGGAGTGTTGCAAAAACCTGAAGGAGCTGGTAAATATGTAGGAGAAAAGACTTGTTGTATGCTTCCATTACTTCTAAAATGTCTGAGGGTCTCTTGACATTTTTTGATGAGTTGCACCATACCCTGTATTCACCTGTAAGTGTAGTAAGTGAGCTGTCATCAGGACTATCACTGGACGAAAGGTAAGCTAACAGGCATTCCAACATGTCTTCTTTCTCTGGCGAAGCAAATCCTGGTAATAATGCTTGGAAAGACTTTATGATGTTTTCATTGTTTGAAAATCGTTCTTTCATATTTGTTATAATGATATCCAAATATGGCACAAAAATCGAAACTCGAAAATACTCTTCAGTTGACTTAACAATATGATTAGAGCGATGTTGTAGTCGTTTATTTATTCTTGGTGCTTCTAATTCCCTATTAAATATTTCTTGAGACATAGTTGAAGCACGGTTGAAAATATCTTTAAATACGGTACTTTATCAGCTGAATCTCTTAGGTCTTGTAACGATTGAATAACCTCATTAGCAGAACTTACGACTGCTGCAAGGTCGTACCTTTCGTGCTGGAGGTATACTGAAAGGGGTAAAGTTATGCTGAATATTTTTTCACACACTAACAAAGATAATAAAAAAGTGCTTTTTTCCATTGCCGCTTGAAAGGCAGCTGCAGCCCCAGCACTTTTTCTACTTGAGTTGGAAATTTCCTTCAAGACTTGCATACACAGGTTCAATTAGTTCTACAAAGTCTTGAAGGCTGGTGTGGCGCTCAATGAACCGAGTATCGCAAGCTTTACTCAATCGTGTCTTTTTGTTATCAGGCATATACACCTGAATGGCGTCTTTTAGGGTATGATTTGCAACAGAGTTTTTTCTTAAAAAAAACCGCAGATTTCTCTTACTGTGTCTAAAGCATTTCTAACATTATTTACAGACATGGCATTTGACAGTGCTAAATTTAATCTATGACTTGCACAGTGGACATATAGTGCTTTTGGGTATTTCTCTTTAATTCTAGCATGGACGCCTATTTCCTTACCACTCATGTTGGAAGCTCCGTCGTATCCCTGGCCCACACACTTGGTCATGTCTAATCCCAAGTTATGGATCATTTCCAAAATCGATTTGGCAATGTTTTCTCCACTCAAATCAGAGATGGATGAAAACCCTAAAAAATCTTCTTTTATAATAGGCTCATCATTTTGGTCCCTACTGACGTATCGGATACATAATGATAGCTGTTCAATGGAAGACACATCCATAGTTTCATCAGCTAAAATGGCAAAGCAACCAGACTCGTTTATTATTTTACTATGTTTTCCTGAATTAATGATGAACTCACGTCAAGGATTTCATTCTGTATATCTGGACTGCAATAAGTTGCATTTTTGTACTGTTCAAAATATGATTTTTTAAATGGTGATCTCCTGAGTTGGCGCAAAACCTCAATAAAGCCCGAAATTTACCATCTCTTTGACAAGGCTTCTCAAGAGTGAGAGGGCCACTGTCGTTGTCACCTCTTAATGGGAGTTCATTTTCGGCGCAGAACAGCACAGTTTCCACAATAGGCCTCAAATGTACCCTATTTAGTTCTCTCTCTTTTTGCCTTTGACTGATAAGTACGTCAGGAATTCCCTTCATTTCTCGGGACATAATTTTGATAAAATTGTCAACTTTTTCAACATTAGTTCTATGGTGTTGTTGTGTACGATTATGATTGTCAAACTTTTCAATGACGTTTCTCCACCGTCTAAATGGGGCTTCTATAAAAGCGCCTGCTGCTTCATGATTGCCCTTACCGGTGCCACTAGCTTCACTAAGAAACAATAAACAATATTTACAGAATATGCCATCACATTTCCTTGAATAAGCTATCCAAGGCCACTTTTCACCCAGTGACTTTGAAATTTTAGCTGTTTCTTATTAAATTCTGTTGTTGGATAAATAAATTCGTCTGATGGAATTAACACATTAGACAATATTTGGTTTTTCAAATTGTCATCAATAGTGGTTCTTTTTAACTCACCTACGTCAAAAGTGTGCGGATGAAATATGTCAGAATTTAAAGGTTGTCTGTCACTAGTATCAAGTTCAGTAACGTCAACTTCATCAACAGCTGCGAGTCGTGGGGTTGAAGCTTCGTTGCTGGGTCCAGGCTCAGGCTCCGAACAGCTCACACCAGTTGTTGTAGGGGCAGGGGCTTCGTTGCTGCCGCTGGGTCCAGGCTTAGGCTCCGAACAGCTCACACCAGTTGTTGTAGGGGCGGGGGCTTCGTTGCTGGCGCCAGGCTCAGAACAGCTCACACCAGTTGTTGTAGGGGCAGGGGCCGTATTGAAAGATTGCTTTTGCTCCGACGAGGACGAACATGTAGTATTGGCCTGCTGCTGATCTGAAAAAAACCAGGTTTTCTTAGACATATGAATCAAAACTACAATAAAATAAACGGTAATAATCAACTGGCGCAAACACAACTAAATTACAATGATTTTCTTATTTTCTACATGTCAAAATTAGAATGTAGCAGGGCTGCCTGCCAACCCATAAGAAAACCCTAAAAATCGATTTGGTTTTAGCTTAGGTTTTAGTTAGCTCAGTTATAATTTTCTTATTACAGAAAATAATAACTAACCTAACTAAACCTGAGCGTGATGGTAATTGTGTCACGTCGAGTTGACACTACAATCGAGGGTTTTCTTATGGGTTGGTAGCACTGCAAAATGGCGGCCGACGGTCCCATATTAAATTTTTGCCAAATAATATAAAATAACACTAACCTAACCTAACAAAACCGAACCCCCAAACTTCCGCAGGCCCGATACGGAACGGATCTGTTCCTTTTAAAAAAATCTAAATCCCAGTTAGAGTGTAAGCAATTAGAAAATATGCCAACGAACCTAGGTTAGGTAACCTAACCTAACCTATTGTTACGACAGCCTATGCTTTATGTTATTTTAAACCATATTTTGTGTAGTCCATATTTTTATAATATGCCTTCAATCTCCATAGTCCATAGAAAGTATTAAGCGTACCTATAAATTATATTGTCGCAAAGTTTGTGACGCAAACCATCCAAAATTTAGTAGTATGAGATTTACTTTATTCTTTACTTACCTACACTTGAACTTGTAGACTTTTTCTTTTTAAAAAAATCTAAAATTGACGGGTTATGTTGCTTGCGCTTCATACTGGTCCGGTCACAAACTGTCAATGAACTGAGAACTCGCGACTGCCATGCCGAGTGCCGAGATCGCGACTAACGTCTAACCTTGACTGGAAGGTTGGCGAGTCGACGTCACCGCACTGGGTGGGGTGCGGTCACTGACCTCACCCCACCCTCGTACATCAACGGCGAGCGACAAGCGTGTGTTGCCTATCTGCTATGTGACAAAATGGTCTAGAGGCTACTCGGCACATGCACACGATATTTGATATGTGGATTTTTAATATGTGGATCATCTCATCTCCAATAATGAATTACTTACCTTAATTGTATGATATTGTTTTATTTTTTTACATTCATAAAAATGTAGTAGACCATAAAAATAAAACATTTTAAAAATTTTGGCTACATGCCTGACCTACGGTGGTATTGACCCACCCATACACGTACGGTGAACTAACCCACCCACCCACCCATACACGTACGGTGAACTAACCCACCCGCCCACCCATACACGTACGGTGAACTGACCCACCCGCCCACCCATACACGTACGGTGAACTAACCCACCCGACCACCCATACACGTATGGTAGTACTAACCCACCCGCCCACTCATACACGTATGGTAGTACTAACCCACCCGACCACCCATACACGTACGGTGTACTAACCCACCCGCCCATCCATACACGTACGGTGGTACTAACCCATCCGCCCACCCATACACGTACTGTGGTACTGTATAGGTTTTAAGAGTACAATAAAGAAAAGTAAACTCTAGTTGAAATCATACAATAGCAAGGTAATGGTTGCGAAGCCATTTTATTTTACCAGGCGACAAAATAACCTGATATCAAAATAGTATTACATAATTTAATATCAGGTTAAAATATTACTTCCAATGTGGCTGTGAAATAAAATATTACTGTCTTAGTGACTCAGTCTGCTGTAAGGAAATTTGACGGAGAGCACCTGCAAACAAACCGTAAACGCAATCTGGCTACATCTCTCAAGTTGTATCGGGAAACAAGCACGGCGTTCGTTGTATGACTGACTGCATCATTGATTAAAATTTCGTATTTCGTCTGTACTATGCATATATACAGAGCGCATACACGTACCCTTGACCCTCCCCCGCCACAAAAATGTGTTGAGTATTTTCACCAACCGAATTTGACCAGTGTTAATTAGAAGTAGTGAGGGACTTTTCACCTTTCAAAGTATTTTTACTATACGTGCAGAGATACTGACCCACACATCCACTCCTACACGTGCAGAGGTAC
>JAQJVL010009059.1:0-17407 GCA_035578905.1 Stictocephala bisonia
ACAATGTTAATTTTACCTCTATATATCGAAGTAATTGCGGTACAAACCTCGATATAAAGAATTATGGTGGCATCTAAACCTGACAAATCACCTCTATATATCGAAGTTTTGAACGAAAAACCTCTGTATATCGAAGTTCAGATACTGAATATTTTTTCGTATTTCGTCACTTTTCACGTTTCAACCTGAAACCCCCTCTCCTCCGTCCTTTGTTTACCTGTTTATACTGTACAGTAGATCAGTGTTGTTTTGGCATTTGAAGAGTGTGATCGCGCTTTATTTTACAGTCAATGATAAAATCCGTCAGTGTGATTTGTATGTGTTTTGTTTATTTGTGCGATGGCAAAACGTGAGCGTAAAACTCTGTCGTACGCAGAAAAAGTTAAACTTTTAGAAGCAGTAAATGCCGGGAATAAGAAAAAGAGTGACATTGCTAAAGAGTTTGGTATACCGGCGAACACGTTGTCAACGATCGTGAAGAATAGGGAAAAATACGAAAATACAACTGCAACCTCATCTAAGAGACTTAAAGTTCCTGAATTCAGCGACGTTGAAAATTGTGTTTTGCAGTGGCTCAAACAATGTCGCAACAAGAACTTGCCCATAAGTGGGCCAGTTCTTCAGGAAAAGGCAACTGAATTTGCTAAACAACTAGACAAACCAAACTTCCGAGCTAGCAATGGCTGGCTCCAGAACTTTAAAAGAAGAAATGAAATTGTTTTCAAAAGAGTGACAGGTGAAAGCGCGAGTGTAGACAGTCAGGTGTGCACAGAGTGGGCTGATAAACTGCCTGGTTTAACAGAGGGATACCGACCAGATGAAATTTTCAATGCGGATGAAACCGGACTTTTTTTTCAGTGTTTACCAGATAAGACTTTGACATTAAAAGGAGACGAATGCCATGGCGGTAAAAACAGCAAACAAAGAGTGACAATACTTCTTGGAGCGAATCAAACTGGATCTGTCAAACTCAAACCATTAATGATTGGAAAGGCCAAAAATCCGCGTTGTTTCAAAGGTATTCAAAGTTTGCCCATGGATTACACCTCAAATCAAAAAGCTTGGATGAAATCAGAAATATTTTCCAAATGGTTATCTGACCTGGACAAAGAAATGAAAAAAAAGAAGAAGAAAAATCTACTGTTTATTGACAATTGCTCGGCCCATGGAGACATCCCGAAGCTTAAAAACATAAAGATTGAATTTTTACCACCTAACACTACATCTAAACTTCAGCCCTTAGATCAGGGCATAATTAACAATTTTAAAGTCTTTTATCGAAAGGAAGTTGTGCGCCGGTTTCTCAATGATATTGAAAACCAGAGCCCTACAAAAATCAGTATTCTGGATGCAATGTGGATGGCTTCTAAAGCTTGGAACAACGTAACAGAACAGACGATCAAGAATTGCTTAAAAAAAAGTGGCTTTTTACAGGAGGAAAATGTTGAAGAAGATTGCATAGTTGTTGAGCCTATCCCTGGAAGTGAAAACCCTGAACGATGGAACACAGTAATAGAAGCCCTAAACATCGAAGGAATAACTTTTGAAGATTTTGTAGATTTTGATAACGACCTGGCTACAAGCGGTGAATTGAGTGACACAGACATTGTCTCATCCGTTTCTCAAAACGCCCCTATGGAAGAAGATGCAGGTGACAGCGGCGAGGATGTCGTAGACGAAGACAGCGAGGCAGAGGTAGTGGACCCAGACCCCACCTTTCGTGATGCGCGATGTGCTGTGGACGTACTGCGGAAATTTCTCCAAAAGAAGACGGTTATGAGTGAACCGGTAATTCAATCGATCTCTATATTGGATGATGCACTTGATAAAGTATCATTCACAGGTAGACAAACAACCATTTCGGAATATTTTAAAAGTAATGTTTAGTTTTCTGATTTTGTTAGTGAGCTAAAATATCACACTCTAAAAAGTTCAGTTCTTTTATATATTTTATTCAAAGTTATTTTTTGTGTCAAGAAAGAAACTTTTTTTACAGTACGTACTGTATTTGTAATTAAGAAATAAATGTTTATTCCTTATATGCAATGAGTTTTATTTTTTTACCACGCAGCTTTTAAAATTGCAGTTACTGTACATTAATAATGGCAGAGTATTTAAGTTCAAACAATATTCTTTGCAACAAAACATTTTGTGGTGGCAAATGAATGCTTTAACTTTCAGCGCCTTTCAACTTAACGCCTCCAATACACACTATACCAGAGTGTCCGTGTGAGCCTTTATGATGAGAAAGGACTGTACATCCAAAAATAGATTGAGTCTAGACAGTTCGTCGTTTCCTGTCAGTATGCAGTAGAATTAAGGAATTTTTGGTTGTCATAACTTGTAGCAGCTGTTGAGAAAAACCTCTATATATCGAAGTCTGCCTAAAATCCCCTCGTTATATCGAACCTCAATATATCGAAATCCTTGATATAACGAATTTTTCTCTTTCCCCATGAGATTCGTTATATCAAGGTTGCACTGTATTCCAAATCTTTACCCATCCCAAACATCTTCTGAGTCTTAGTTCAGGTTTAGTTTCAAGTTGCCAGATCTGCTTAAAAACTCTGAAAGCCAAGTTTTTGGTAAAAA
The DNA here is from genome assembly GCA_035578905.1 of Stictocephala bisonia. Classification (NCBI taxonomy): domain Eukaryota; kingdom Metazoa; phylum Arthropoda; class Insecta; order Hemiptera; family Membracidae; genus Stictocephala; species Stictocephala bisonia. Next base: position 2,593 of record JAQJVL010009059.1, read on the forward strand.
ACAAAGCAACTCAATTTTGGCTCAATTCTGAGGTGCCAATTATTCAGAATTTATATATCTGTTGAAACTCTGTTCATTTATGAATTTGAAAATGTGTAGCTCTTTCTATGTTTCTAAATTTTATTCATAAACTTAAAGGCAAAAATTAAAAGAAAAAAATCAGAATGTTTAGCAAATAATGTAGTATTATGCTAGGTAAACCATATTGATCCACCATGTGCATTCATGTAGTAAGGTAATGCAAGTTTTAGAACACTGCTGCTGCTACATACACTTCATAGCTAAAGAGCTGAATTTAATGCAAAACAGGCAGCATTAAAAAGATAACAAAAGGATAATACTATAAAATTTTTGCAACGTTTGTGATTCCAAAAGGTATTCTCCATGAGAACTTATGTTAAAGTTCTAAACTTAAAGGTTATAGTTAAAGGTCTTTAAATTTTGAGCTAAACGTCTGTTAGTGTTTACTGATTCATAATGGTAGCATAGTGAGACCCATCCCCCCACCAAAACTGGAAGTCGTGCCAACTGGGGGATGGCTCAAAACCCGTCAGGCGATAGAATCAAGGGTGGCAGTCAGAGGGTCAAATGACAACTCGGCAGCTGAGCAAAAACTTAATTTATTAAAAGAAAATTAATGAATATTCTGAACAAACCGGCAGGAGGCCACAATATCCACAATTACATTTAAGAAAAAAACAAGCTACACAAAATTAACAAGAAATAACAAACTAACACAAAAACATCAAACGCTATAAATACCAAAGTTACAAACATATGTGCCTATCTGCAGAAAAACCAGAGACCCAAAAACTTAAAGAGAAAACTAACAATGAAAAATTTAGAAAAATTTTAGACAACTCCAATTAACCGGCAATTTAGCCCACATCCCATGATTCCACCGAGGCCAAGGAGTAAGCCAGAGTCCTTGGGCAGCTCCGAATAAGAAGTTAAAGAAATAATACAATAATCCCCTTTTGGTGAATGTTTAAAAATTAAATAATTTTTTAAAAAATATAACACGGTACCGTTTCATTACAAACTGACATCAACAATACACTCCACGAAATAAATAACACTAACTAAATCACTAGGCCTAAACATAAAAATAAATAACACCATAAATTTAACAGTAGGGGCCTAACAAATATAGAATTTAAAAAAATATAACAACAAAATAGACTAATTTAAGATAAATAACAATAAATATTAACATCAAAGTTTTTTTGTTATCTTAAATAACCTTTCTTTTTTTAAATTTTAAATAAATATATATATATAAGTCCCATGGCTGTTTGTTAGACCCAAAAAATGTTCCAGTACATGGCCAGTTCCTAGGCCTAGGCCTAATTAAATAGTTCCACACAACATTCCTCCTTTTTTTTATTTTATATTTCCTTTTTTCTTTTTTCACAATATTACCACCCCCAGCTCAGCCGCCGGGAACAAAATGGAACGCACTGACCTGAGGACAGAAGAATCCTACCCAAAGATGTAGGTGCGGCAGCAGGGTAGCAACAGGCTTTAACATGGTCCTCAGGCCAGACTAGCAGTGTGGATGGTAGAACTCCGCCCGAACGACAGGCTGAGGGTCAAAACGTCCCACTCAAGAGCCTTGGAGTTTATGAGCCTCTAGCCAGAATACATGTAGAGTCTAGGTGCCGTAGCCAGACAGGTCAACCTGACAGACCGAAGCTGAAACAAGGAACGTCAGAATCCGAACCAACGGCCACGAAAGTAAACTACTCGCAGCGCACGAGCGATCTCAGGCAACCTGGCAAACCACGACGAACAGTATCAAGCAGTACCGGTCAAACGACCCGGTGCAACAGATTTCACTCATAAATTGACTTCAGAGCAAAAGGGAATAGAGTTTTAAGTGAGCTCCAGTCAGTGTGTTTCTGTTTTTGATTGTAATAGAACTCATCAGAATAGCAAAGTAGCCAGAGGTAAGAAAACTTAATAAGCCACTGGAACTGTATAAGCCTTAAGTTTGAAGACAAAATTCTAAAAACAACAGTCAAATATGGTTGGCTACTTCACTATGATGATAGTTCTAAAGTAGATCATCCTCCCCTTTATATGACAGTAAAAGCATCCCCAAACAAAAGATAGTGTCCTATACAAAAAAAAGATAAAAATTCAACTAAATAGTTAAGATTCTTTTAGCATAGTTTTAGATAAAGATCTTGTATTTAGTTTTTATTGAACAAAATATAAAATGATGTATATAACCATTGATTGTCCAAGGCAATGGCATTTGCTGTAGATACACATCTGTGCTGCTGACTAACAATGATCACTTTCAAATAAGTCCTCGGACAGCTGTTTGGCATACTCTTACCTCAGCTTCCGTTTTGCGTATTTTTTTAACAAATTTTTTGTTTTGCAAATTTAATTAAGTTACACATTCTCTGGTCTTTAGCATTTGTTGGACAGAGAGGGAGATCGCTGGTGCTACCTGTGAAAACCGAACATGAACTAATTTCACCAAACAAGAAAACCACCAGCTTCATGGCACCCATATGTTTAAATATTTCTCTTAATTAATAACACCTCATAATTTCTATTCAAATTACAGGTCTTCTCAATTCATCAGGTTTGCAAGTGAATTTAAGCATGCAACATTCATAACTTACGAGCAAATACAACCAGACGACAAGTTTGGACAGGTCATGCTTGATCATTTCGCATCTCTACAAAGCCCTCTACTGTCAGTGGAGAAATACCCGACTTTAGAACATCAAACACAAAGATACATCGATAATGTTAGTAATACGATAAGACTTGCATTAAAATAAATGTTATATATAATCATTATATAGTGATAGAATGTAAAACAATTAATTGTTTTTTTTTTTTTTTTTTTTTGACAACATAAATGTTTGCATACAAATCATTTTGATTTTAGCAACTACTTTAGGTTTGTTATCTGCTCAGACGCATAGTTTTTAAGCGCACTCACACAAATCTGCGTACCACACCACTAGACCACCTAAACATCAGTTAGTCAGTTGTATTCTTTTAAAGAGCTAAACTATTACAATGAAAGGAGCATGAACAAAGTTTATAATAAGAAAAAGTTTTAACTAAAGTAATATGGGAATTGTTTGTATAATTGCTGAATCTTAATTCTTGGATCTCTCGGATGAGACACTGACACAACTTTGTGCTTATGTTAAGGCCAATATGAGTGTGAATGACCAGTGTAATCTGGTTGCTAAAGGAGTTTGACTTATGATCAGACAGGACCATTTATTAATAGCCCTATAGCCAGGACAAATTAACCTCCTAAGTTCATTTAAAATCTTTATATACAAGTTTTAAATTTCCTTGTCGGTTTCGGGAAATTCACTAAGTTTTCCCTGCATAGAAAGCATTGGCAAAGGCTCTAGTTTATAAACTAAATTTTCCACTCTAATAGCTACTGGCACAACAAACCTCATCTGCCCCTAGTATATTTTTATGAGAAGAGGATGATACTCATGTCCTTAGTGATTCCACCTAGTTGTAAATTATACAGCTTATAGTTCATCCTGCGCTAATGGTTCCTTTTCGCTTCATATCTCTATTTTTAATAACCACAAGACTAGAATATGCAGAAAAAGAAGAGTTACCACTATCTAACACTGAATATGCATTATAAATACAGTAGAACCTTGTTGTAACAGACCTCAAGTTAACAATTCTTAATATAACAAATATTTGAAAATCCCCCTAAACTAGCTATAATAATTAACAGTAAATACACCTCTATAATACAAATAAATCATGCCTAGTAACTCAATATACAATAATGAATTTTCTATCTTCCTAAAGGTAGGTTAGTTTACCTCTGTATAGCAAATTGTTTAACCATCAACCTCTACATAGCGAATTTAACCTTTATGTAACAAAATGTACCTCTTACAGACTCAGTATAACGAACAAATATTTTAAAGTGATTTCGCCTCAGCTGGCAGTGGACGTGAGAACTGTCTAGCTCCCATTATCGCAGCTCTTCCTTCCGTTCCAGGATTTTTAGCGTTATTTCCTGTACTTACTGGATACCGTTTTAGTGCACTACTGTGTATTGTAAAGGCCCCTACAAACTATACAACAATCAAACAGTCAATCACACAGATTTAGCAAAATTCTGAGATCTGTACAATGATCACATAGTGTGTAGGGCATTTTAGAGCTAGTACAGATGTCTGTTCGATGATCGCACGTCGAATGAACATGAAAATATTTTCATGCGACGTCTGCACTTAAATCATATAGTCTGTGGGCAACAGGGCAGATTCGATGAACGATTCAATCAATTGTTGGTAATGCGCATGCGCGGGCCCCACTGTCAAACCCGTCTCACTTCCTATCGCCTTACCGCTACACCGATACATACAAGTGTGACTGGGTTTCTTTTTATTGTGCATTGTTTACTTAATTGAATGAAACAGAGAAACTCGCGTCCGTATTACTTTGTCACTGAATAGTCTACAGAGGTTATCTCTTTATTTACCAAAATCACCTCTATATAACGAATATTTTCGATCTTAACCTCAATAAAACGAAACTCAACATAACAAATTACTCGATATAACAAATTTTTGTTTAAACCCTTTCAGATTCGTTATATCAAGGTTCCATTGTATAACCGAGCCAGAATAGCTTTAAAAAATGTTTAAGTAAATGACAACATCTTAGCTGTATCCAAATATATGCTGCCTGTAACTTATTAATTTTATTTATTTATTCGTGAGATGCGTTCGTCAAGATATGGGCAAATATTGATTTTGAGTGAGTGTGATGAGGGCTTAAGGCTGACTTTTTCTTAAATAGTCTACTTCAACATGTGCAACTGAAGCAGCACACCTGGTAAACTATAGGTACAAACACAAACATACAATTTAAAAACAGATGTAGTTAGCGAAATAGTTTGGGGCCATTGACACCTTCGTCAGTCACTAAACAACTGGATATACAGTCCCATTTTACTGATATGTGGGGCCTTGTGCCCCAAAATAACTTTAACCTATAAAAATAAAGTGAAAAGTGAATAATTTAATCTACTGTTAATTATTGAATAAGTTTCTTTCAGTTATTTTTAGATATTTCATACACCTACATCAGGTAGGTGCAAGAATATTTTATAAGCTGTAGATTTTAAATTATATTTAGGTATCCAACAAAAACATGAATATACAAATTAATTAAATTAATTCTACTACAAACCCAATTAAGAAACTGAAATCCAGTTGCCATTCTTTCACACAAAAAATTATTTTGTGGCCAATTTGTTTTAAACATAAACCCATAACAGTGAAAACGTCAGTAGCAACCAGATAAAATAGTAAACTCCAATCGTCTTATTAAGTTTATTTCATAGCTCCAATAAGTCATTCAAGTTCTTAAGGGGGCCGTTTTGCTAGATCAAAAGCTTGAAAACGTGGTTTTCTATTTCAAGGTTTTGGCCTGTGTCAATAATAGTATGATGATACTAGAAGTGTAATATGATAGGTGTGAAACTGTTCTAGTGGACCATAAAATATATATTTTTTTTATTATGTATTGTTTACAGTTAAATATGTGAAACTTCAAATGTAATTATTGTGGATTTTAAATTAAAAACTTATAACATTTCATAGTCTACTAGATTGAACTTTTAATAATAATACAACGTTGACTGTGACTCATTATAATAATAAAAAAAAACACAAACTGTAGAGTAGATATAGAAAAGCATGCTTTAGCCTGATGATGGTATGATTATATTTTTACTATTGAGCTATCGACTTTCCAACTGTAACTCGGCAGTTTGAGAAACGGCCACCATAAAACTTCCCTACAAAATAGCGAATTTTATTATTTTTTTACTTAGAATTTAACTTAAGCTTGGTTTGTTAGTGTTGATGAAATCGACGAACGGTAACTGATATTGGGACGTAATGGATGGGGCTTGCTACTGCACATTGACCCACTTGTACAGTGGTGGTTTTTTTTCTATAGACTTAATTATTCTTTTTATCACCTAATGAAGGGTGCTGTGTCTTTAAATGGTTTTTTGTGTGTTGTATAAATGATTGTCTTCTCCTATAAGTTTGCTGATCGCCTAATTCTTAGCTTCTGGCTCTATAACCTGAAAACCTCTTTTTTATACAGACTAAAACTTTAAAATAAACAATGTTTGAATAGATTCTAATTTAAAAACGCTGTTTCTTTGTGATCTGGGTACAAGAGACTGAGAATCTGTAAAAAAGACATTTAGTCAAAATTATATTTAAGAGAGTATTAAAACATAATCTAGTTTAAATTATTTCATTCAATGTTTGCTATTTAAGATAACAAACTATTTAATATTCTAAGAGCTTGTGGTCATTTTACCAGAGTTGGGAGCATTGCACAAGTTTATCAGCACTGGATTGTTATTTTCAACTTGTGTCCGAAGAGGAGCGAAAACGGGTTTTGCTTCTGGAGCCGTTTGATGAGTGGGAAGAATTTTACCTCAAATGTGTCCATTACACTGTTGTCATTGCTTCAAAGGGTTCCTTACATGACTGGTCCAAACTGAGACGAAAATGTTCCCTTCCCAGTGGTACGTGATAGCATATATTGTAATGAACACAGCTGAGTCTTGTAAATAACTGTACGATTTAAACTTGGATTATTTTAGGTTAGCTTAAAGGTCACTAGGTCAGGAATACTAGTATTTTAGGAGAAATAGGGCATCATCAAACTAATCTAAGAAGACAAGTCCACCAACAACTTGTAGAAGTAAACAAATAACACAAAATGTTCAGTGCCACTGGCAATTAACTTTCCTCAGGTGAATAGAGACTACCTGAGCTGAAGCCACCAGTTAGAGCTAAGTATGTGAGGGAAACTTGTCTAGTCACTGATAATTTGTATTATGTCTGGTGTCTCTTATTTGTTTACTACGGCAAGGCGTTGGTAAACTTATCTTCTTAGGTAAGTTTGCTGATGCTCTAGCTCTACTAATATACCAACTTGTATTACTTATGAATACTTATTATAGAACATACTTAAGGATTATAAGTTCATGAACTATCATTATATAATACAGTGCAACCTCGATATATCGAACCTCGATATATCGAATTCCTTGATATATTGAATTTTTTCAATTCCCCTTGAATTTCCCTATCTCTACAATGTTAATTTTACCTCTATATATCGAAGTAATTGCGGTACAAACCTCGATATAACGAATTATGGTGGCATCTAAACCTGACAAATCACCTCTATATATCGAAGTTTTGAACGAAAAACCTCTGTATATCGAAGTTCAGATACAGAATATTTTTTCGTATTTCGTCACTTTTCACGTTTCAACCTTAAACCCCCTCTCCTCCGTCCTTTGTTTACCTGTTTATACTGTACAGTAGATCAGTGTTGTTTTGGCATTTGAAGAGTGTGATCACGCTTTATTTTACAGTCAATGATAAAATCCGTCAGTGTGATTTGTATGTGTTTTAAGTTTTGTTTATTTGTGCGATGGCGAAACGTGAGCGTAAAACTCTGTCGTACGCAGAAAAAGTTAAACTTTTAGAAGCAGTAAATGCCGGGAATAAGAAAAAGAGTGACATTGCTAAAGAGTTTGGTATACCGGCGAACACGTTGTCAACGATCGTAAAGAATAGGGAAAAATACGAAAATACTGCAACCTCATCTAAGAGACTTAAAGTTCCTGAATTCAGCGACGTTGAAAATTGTGTTTTGCAGTGGCTCAAACAATGCCGCAAAAAGAACTTGCCCACAAGTGGGCCAGTTCTTCAGGAAAAGGCAACTGAATTTGCTAAACAACTGGACAAACCAAACTTCCGAGCTAGCAATGGCTGGCTCCAGAACTTTAAAAGAAGAAATGAAATTGTGTTCAAAAGAGTGACAGGTGAAAGCGCGAGTGTAGACAGTCAGGTGTGCACAGAGTGGGCTGATAAACTGCCTGGTTTAACAGAGGAATACCGACCAGATGAAATTTTCAATGCAGATGAACCGGACTTTTTTTTCAGTGTTTACCAGATAAGACTTTGACATTAAAAGGAGACGAATGCCATGGCGGTAAAAACAGCAAACAAAGAGTGACAATACTTCTTGGAGCGAATCAAACTGGATCTGTCAAACTCAAACCATTAATGATTGGAAAGGCCAAAAATCCGCGTTGTTTCAAAGGTATTCAAAGTTTGCCCATGGATTACACCTCAAATCAAAAAGCTTGGATGAAATCAGAAATATTTTCCAAATGGTTATCTGACCTGGACAAAGAAATGAAAAAAAAGAAGAAGAAAAATCTACTGTTTATTGACAATTGCTCGGCCCATGGAGACATCCCGAAGCTTAAACACATAAAGATTGAATTTTTACCACCTAACACTACATCTAAACTTCAGCCCTTAGATCAGGGCATAATTAACAACTTTAAAGTCTTTTATCGAAAGGAAGTTGTGCGCCGGTTTCTCAATGATATTGAAAACCAGAGCCCTACAAAAATCAGTATTCTGGATGCAATGTGGATGGCTTCTAAAGCTTGGAACAACGTAACAGAACAGACGATCAAGAATTGCTTCAAAAAAAGTGGCTTTGTACAGGAGGGAAATGTTGAAGAAGACTGCAGAGTTGTTGAGCCTATCCCTGGAAGTGAAAACCCTGAACGATGGAACACAGTAATAGAAGCCCTAAACATCGAAGGAATAACTTTTGAAGATTTTGTAGATTTTGATAACGACCTGGCTACAAGCGGTGAATTGAGTGACACAGACATTGTCTCATCCGTTTCTCAAAACGCCCCTATGGAAGAAGATGCAGGTGACAGCGGCGAGGATGTCGTAGACGAAGACAGCAAGGCAGAGGCAGTGGACCTAGACCCCACCCTTCGTGATGCGCGATGTGCTGTGGACGTACTGCGGAAATTTCTCCAAAAGAAGACGGTTATGAGTGAACCGGTAATTCAATCGATCTCTATATTGGATGATGCACTTGATAAAGTATCATTCACAGGTAGACAAACAACCATTTCGGAATATTTTAAAAGTAATGTTTAGTTTTCTGATTTTGTTAGTGAGCTAAAATATCACACTCTAAAAAGTTCAGTTCTTTTATATATTTTATTCAAAGTTATTTTTTGTGTCAAGAAAGAAACTTTTTTTACAGTACGTACTGTATTTGTAATTAAGAAATAAATGTTTATTCCTTATATGCAATGAGTTTTATTTTTTTACCACGCAGCTTTTAAAATTGCAGTTACTGTACATTAATAATGGCAGAGTATTTAAGTTCAAACAATATTCTTTGCAACAAAACATTTTGTGGTGGCAAATGAATGCTTTAACTTTCAGCGCCTTTCAACTTAACGCCTCCAATACACACTATACCACAGTGTCCGTGTGAGCCTTTATGATGAGAAAGGACTGTACATCCAAAAATAGATTGAGTCTAGACAGTTCGTCGTTTCCTGTCAGTATGCAGTAGAATTAAGGAATTTTTGGTTGTCATAACTTGTAGCAGCTGTTGAGAAAAACCTCTATATATCGAAGTCTGCCTAAAATCCCCTCGTTATATCGAACCTCAATATATCGAAATCCTTGATATAACGAATTTTTCTCTTTCCCCATGAGATTCGTTATATCAAGTTTGCACTGTAGTTCATTAATATAAGTATTATATATTCATGAATGGTAGTAAATTTTATGTAATGACACACATTGCTTATCAGTACAGATAAACTCAATCAGAGAATGGTTTGACTATCACACACATCATATCTTAGGTTCTTCCTCTCACCTAACTTATGTTTTAAGGGGTTCTCCACTCAACTTAGACCCAACTCTTGAAGGTCCAACAACACATGTATCGAAGATGAATGCTCTATGTATATATAAAATATCTGGAGCGTGTACAGTGTTTAAAATATACAAAGACATTCCTAACTTTTTTAGTTTAAATTAAGGAATTAAAGTACAATTATTATTAGACTATAATCTACTATTTCCTGGAAAAATACTAAAAACTCATTAGTAAACTCCTCACATTCAAATAAATGGACAGACATTTTTATGGTTCAAATTATACTCAGGTTAAATGTATGAATAATAAATCACCTTAAAATAGATAGTGACTTTACACAAGGCTTACAGGGGGTACCAGGATTCTCTTTATTTCATATCATTTTATTTAAACTATTTAATATAGTATTTTGATGTTAGTTGACAATGTACCTGTTTGTAATGAATTGAACAAATGTAATATACAATAAATACTGTCAATATACACCCGCACTCGTGATTTAGTGCTTTAACACAGCTATTTTGGGGGAAGTGCTATGGAGATTGGTTTTGTTTTGTATTCAGTCTTCTTAGTGCTGTCATGGCGTCCACTTAATGTTTGCCATCAGCGTTGTCCCCACTGGAGAAGTTTAAGGTATCCGTTTTGAGTGGTGGCCAAGATTTGGTAGGTGTCTAGAAGTAGTTAGTTGGAGTGAACTATCAGACTTATTGGTTATGACCAATTACATAATTAGGATATAGTAGGCACTTATACCAAATACTCTTAAAAGGACTGTTTTTGTAAGGTACCATTCACCATTTTGGTACATGAAAAACGTAATGATTTTTATTCAAACATTATTTCTTTGTTGAACAAATCATCTGTTATCAAATATGATCTAATACTAAAATATTTTACATACAGGTCAAAGAGAAACATATAGTTCAAAATAAAAGAAATATTGTCCTGTTACTATAACAAATCACACATTTTCCCACAGCACTAGACTACACGTGTGATTGTGCCATTGATGACCATTGTACTATATGGGGCGGGAAAGTCATCACCATCATACGTCTGTAGCTGAGTAGAAGAGTCTAAGTAAACCACCTGCACGTTACGGACATTTCATCAATTTGAATATAATTTCCTATTACAACTTCTAATTTTCAATAATTATTTACCAATTTGTGACATTGAGTTGTTATAGTTTTATGTATGTATAATAAGTTATTCAAGTACTTAATATCTATATTTTTTGATACATCACAACAATTTTACAAGAAAATCGGTAAATCGGGGTACATAATCACATACGTGGTGAGAATTATATCTTACACACATCATACATTTACTGTCAAAAAATGCATAAACATGTTAGGAAAATATAAATTAAAATTATTTAAATAAGAAGAAACTAATTCAAAACAAAATTACATTCAAGGTGGCTAATCACTGCATGTTATGATCTCTCCTGAATCAAGCGTTGTAAGAGACTGACCTCATTATGGTGAGGCTCATACAGTGGTGGGGAGGTAAAAAATAAATAGGGCAGCAACTCCACCATTCTCATAGTTTTGCGTTATAACTAGAATTCTTAAAATGGTAAAGACTTCCTGCCCATGCATGCAGTCTAGTGTTAATAATATTAGCACTATCTGAACATGAGTCTCATATTCATCTTAAAATGTGCGGTGTCTCAAATTTGAATTTGGACCATAAGTTTACCAGGAAACACTCCTCCTTCCTTAAGAGTCTGCAGAGGCTGTCGGCTATTTTGGTTTTAATCCCATTAGAACAATGTTATTTTCGAACTGGACATATGATCACACGTATCCAAATTAAGTTATAAAACAGATTTTTTCCAAACAAAGTGTATTCGATCAAAAATAAAATTGTCCATTGGAATTGCTTTGCAAATTAGTTTTATATAAAAAATATTTAGCTTGAAGTTAGTATTTCTACTTGTTTTTCAAAATATCGAAAGCAAACCTAATGCGTAATATGATAACGTTTAAAATGACATTGCATACACAAATTTTGAAAAAAAAATTGGATTCAAAAATAGCATTGTTCTTATGGGATTAAAATCAACATGGCCAACAACCTCTGCAGTCTCTTAATTGAAGTTTTCCACCCCTTACCCTATTATACTTGCAGGCATGATTGCTTTGTGATTAAGACTTCGGACTGCAAAGTGATTTGTCCAAGGTTAGAATCTCCAACTGAGCCAACAGTCGATACTTCTCTTATAAAGTTCATGCGCAGGTGTTCAGGAGTAGCAAGTAAAATTTTTACTAAACTGATCCAGTGTAGATTTTTTTTAAATTTCAGATTCCAATTGTATATTCAGTTTATAGTTTATAGTACTTGACTTACATTTGGATGAACATTGAAAATAATATAGATCATTCTTCACAACAAGAAACTATATTGATTGTTTTTTTTTAAATTATTATTGTTTAACATATAAACATTTTAAACACACTGCAGAAGATATAAATAAAATGTGTACTTTAAGAATAGTCGGGCAAGATGTTTCAAAATTTCAGTGTTTTTAAGCAAAACCTTCTACATTTTTACATGTAAGTTTCAACTACTTTTTATGCAAGACTTTAGAACTTTTTACAAATTAGCCTATTTAATTTAACTAGGAGGTTCTTAAATCTTGCTTTATTCTAATACATTATATATCTTTTAGGTGTAAATCTTCAGAGGGACCTAAAATTCGAGATGGTGAGAGTAGAAAATGTATCTCGTTATGGTCATAGCGCCGTGCAATGCAGAGACTATTTACTTCTCATTGGAGGATTTGGAGCAAGAAAAAATGGAAGACATGGCAGGCTAAAGGATGTCACTTGGATGAAGTTTAATGAGGAGGAGTCAACATGGAGTGTTTTTCGAGTAACAGAAGACGTTGATTGTGCATCAATGTATTCAACTTGGACTCCAGTAACGGAAACGAGTTATATTGTTTATGGCGGCAGAACTTCTCCAGTCCAATGTACAAATGTAACTCCAAGTTTGGTAACTGTAAATGCTACAGACGGATGTGTAAATTTAAAACCTCTGGTGAAGGAGTTTGACAAAAGTCCCAGATGGAGACATTCAGGTGTCGTTGCCAAGTGGAACAATAATCAAACATTTGTTGTGTTTGGTGGCAGGACTTGTGATTTTAAAGTAAGTAACTTTTACAGTTTTTAACATGTTAAGGAATTAATTCAAGTATGGTATGTTAAAGTCGGAACTAGTGGCGCAGTTCTGTAACCAAGCAACTTGGGACAAAGTGTAGTGGAGATCATAGGCAATAGGTTCTATGCTCGGTCCTCTTAATGCTGAAATGGCATCCACTTAGTGTGTAAAAAACATTTAGTAAGTATGTGCCAGCTATAATGTTGATAATTCACCAGGTGAAGTGCATATGTGCGCTCACAGTATACAACATGACAAATTGAAGTACCTAACCTTACCTATTGGACCACTTAAACCTAAGATATTTTTGACACTGAGTAATTGGTTACAGATATTGGATGATTTATGGATGCTGCCCTTAGATAGAGAAGACCCAAAGGTTGTAACCTTGCCTTATCTATCGGACCAGCCTTCTGCAAGATTCTCCCACAGTGCAGCTGTTCGACAAACATCTTCAGGGTAAGGTGATAACAACAGTAATAAATAGTTCCAAAGAATTGGCATAAATTTCCCCCATATTAAAAACTAAAAAATCAAAACTTTGAAAATTACCAGTTTGATTCCCAACTATGTTTTTTAGACATGCGGTTTTTACTAAAATATTTTTAATTGTAATTCACATCTTTCCTGAAAATTTAATCTAAATCGTTATAACCGTTTTTGGGGAAATTCCATTTTTTCTGGTTTTTGCCCATAAAATAAAAAAAAACTAAAATTTCAAAAAAGTGAAAAATCAATCTGGAGATATTGGCTAAATAAACCTTCATACCAAATGTCATAAAAATTGATCCATCTGTTTGGTGTTCAGCTAAGTGCACATACACACAAACAGACGCAAATAGGGACAGACATCCAAAAATCTTTTTTCAAAAACCACTTTTTTGAGTTCATGGGCCCCTAAAATGGATTTTTAGACCAATTTGTAAACTTTTTTTTTTTTTTTTTTTGACGATCACAATACTTTATGCTAACGCATATGGGAGAAAGTAAAAAATGAGTTTGTTTCTTCAAAAATTATGAGTTGAAAACTGAACTTAAGAATAAGATGCATCATATGTAAAACTTTGTCCATTGACATTTCCGTTTTCATGGGTCATATAGCTCAGCCTCGGCCATACATTCTATATCCTTTCACATTTGATACTCTCACATTCAAATAAGTCTCATCTTAGTGTTCCTGCCATCAGCTCTACCTACATACATAACCACTTCAGTCCAATTCATTCCTGGGTCTGGGTATTCACTACTCCAACATATATCTCTTGTTTCCCCATACCAAGGGGCATACACCTCAACCCCCACCCCTCCACAGTTTTTCTCAAATTGTTAATCCATCTAATTCTTGGTATTCTTCATATAATTCCCATTTTACCCATTTTCTTTAGTATTCTGTCCTCTCTCATTCTCTTAACATGCCCATAATACATAATTTTTTATTTTTCAATTCTTTTCTCGTGCTCTTCTCCACCTCGTCTCTCCTAATTTCTACATTTATAATTACATCCTTTTTATTCTTACCTTTAATTACTCCAAAAAACTCACTAGTATTTTTCTCTGATTTATCTCTGTCATCTGCCAAGTGTAAGCTGCATATGTAACTGCAGTGGCATTATGAAGTCTTATACATCAATAATTTAGCTTTCCTTTGCACTCTCTTTTCCCCACACCAGGTGTTACACTCCTTGGTAAAATCTAGCTCCTAACCCCAACTTAATAGCTATCTCCTGGTAAAATCTACCATACTCGTCATCATTGCCCACAAATGATGAACTGGAGAGTCAAGTATGTAAACTGGTCCATAAATTTAAGTTCTTTTCCTTCTTTCTTTATTTCTTCAACCAAATTTATCTTTCTTCGTACTCCA
>JAQJVL010009060.1:0-17405 GCA_035578905.1 Stictocephala bisonia
CAAATTTTCCGTAGCTCCGCCATTAAGCACTAGTGTTGCGTGTAGCTCCACAGCGCTGCAATGCAAGTTTTTACTACTGTGTGTTATTAATACGAGGGGGTACCCAAAAGAACCGGTTTTTTTTTTTTTTTTTTACTTTATTTACAAAACTAACTTGTCTCCTTCAAAATACTCTCCATTACACTGAATACATTTGTCCAATCGATGATTCCACTGCTGGAAACACTTTTTAAACTCGTCTTCTGTGATGGCTGCCAGCTGTTCCGTCGTTTTTTCCTTGACCTCTGCTACATCATGAAAACGTAACCCTTTCATGCCCCTTTTCATGCGTGGGAACAAGAAAAAGTCCTTGGTGCCAGATCCGGTGAATAAGGTGGGTGGGGCAACTTTGTCATGCGATTTTTTGTCAAAACTGAATGCCAAACGACGCTCCTTTTGGGGGTCAGTCAAATCCGAGGCACAAATTTGGCTGCTTTTTACCCCCAAAATTTTTTCGGTCAACATTCCTGAACACAGCTCCAACTAATTCCAGACAACTGTGATAGATCTTCTATGGTCCGACGACGGTCTTCAAGTTACAAGTTGTTGAATTTTCAAAAATTTTCATCTGTTGTTGAAGTTGACAGACGCCCAGACCGAGGTTTGTCGCCATTCGACATGTCGCCATTTTTAAAATCGCGAAAACCATTCCATAAAATTGAGTTTTTGATAGTGCATCTTCTTTATAAAGCAGTTTTAATCATTAAACAGTTTCCCCGCTGCACTTTTCCCCAGCAAAAAACAAAATTTCCGGCCGGCACATTTTTTCACTCACATCCGCCATACTAAAAAAACGACGAGACTGCAAAACACGATCAACAAAAACAATCACAACTGAGGATAGCAACCTTCCCCTGACAACCCCAAAGGCGGTACTGAGTGGCAGAGATATGCACTACTCGTGCCTAGCGGCCGGACGCGCGTACTATGTAAAGCTCCGCCCACAACAGCGCAATTCCGGTTTCTTTTGGGTACCCCTCGTATGTGGTATGATTGATACTGTTTGTTTTTTTTTTAAATTGTATAACGTGTATTTTTCTTTTTCTTCTAAATGTGTTATTAAAAACATTCAAAGTTTATCACTGCAAGTTTTGCATTTATTGTGAATTAAAAATTTTTTGTTTGTCATTTTAGTAGTCCCCTTATTTATGCTACACTTATAGTTTTTAGACAAAGGTTAGATTATTTAGTCAATTATCCTTACATCTATTATTTTGTGGGGCTATTAATTTGCATTCATTTTTTTTAAATGTAAATTTTACAAATATTAAGAGGTTTTACATTAACTCTAAAAATTTACATAAAATGGAAAAAACTGGCAGAGTGGTGGAGAAAATCTGGACCTGAGGGTTAATAAGATTCTGGTTCTATTTTAAAACCTGGATGTTATGTTTTCATTACTGGCATGGAATAATGTATGTTAATTCTTGCACATCCATATTCTACAACAAGAATTGAATAAAAATTGGTATCCTAAAAATGCATAAATAAGTTCCAAACTAAATTTTACATATCACTGATTAAGGAGGAGGCAAAGATTTATTCTATCGAATAATGTGTAATGTATTCTTTATTCATCTAGTGTATAAAGTGGCCTTTGTGACCATTGGGGGTTTCTCCACAAATTCAGTGATAAGCCTTGCCCAATGTAGGAAGCCCGTTTTGTGTTGGTGTAGAGACCAATACATCAAATGTAAACTCTATTGAACATCATACAAACAAACAAAACAGGGAAAGTGATCAACTCAAAGTGATTCTTTAAAAGTTAAATATTTGCAAAGCGAGGGAAATATCCAACAAGAGTGACAATATGGCCTATTTGACTTTACATTTACTTTAAAAACTACTAAATAAACTTTATTTTACAGACTGGATTTCAACAAAACGCTTCTTCCAAACAAAAACTTGTATTCATAGTCCACTACTGGGAATTATCAACATAGATCAGTTAGAAACTACAATAACATATATCGAATTGTAGGAATACTATATATTACAATGGCTTACAATCCTTCTCTGTATCCATCGAGGAGGGCTTGACAGAGGGACTTGTTTTGGGGAATGGTCTGGAGGATGTCACCATCACCAGTGACGTAGCCGATGGCCCACTGTCCCAGTCGGGTGCAACTCAGCCGGAACACGTAACTGTAGCATCAAATAATTGTGTTGGTTATTTGAAATTATGTACTTTCATACACCAGCTTTAAAAACTCATTTACAATCACAACTGACTAATGGTGAAGTTAAGTATGTGCAACCCTCCTTAATCAATACCAGTCAATCTGCACCTAGAGTATACTGTATGTCTGAAGACCAAGTCACACCACACTTGCATAGCAACTATCCACGTTCTACGTCACATACCAACGAAACAATTAAATACAAATTTGCAAATATTTTTATCAAAGGGTGGCAGAATGTCCTGAAATGGCCCACATCCGATTTTGAACTGGTTTGAAACTTTTAACAGTATTTCGAAATTCAAGTGAAAATTCAAGGTCCAGGAGGGACCTAGCAGCAAAAGTATATGCAACATTTTACAAGGGAGTTTGTCATCTGAGATAGTAATCATTTTTAGTTTAATCAGTGCATTCTTCCGTACTTCGATATGTGACGGCCCGTTAATTTATTGAATAAATAAATGAAAATACCACCTTTGTGGGCCGTC
Source organism: Stictocephala bisonia (assembly GCA_035578905.1). Classification (NCBI taxonomy): domain Eukaryota; kingdom Metazoa; phylum Arthropoda; class Insecta; order Hemiptera; family Membracidae; genus Stictocephala; species Stictocephala bisonia. The sequence goes on from JAQJVL010009060.1 coordinate 2,708, forward strand.
TAAATAAAATAAAATAAATTACACCCTCTATTTGTTTTTGTGTTTTAATGTAACTTCAAATTTAATAATAATAATTAAATTTTGCCTCCCTTTAGTTTGTGTTACACCATTTTAAATTAATATGAGTGAATACTGGGTTCAGTGGGAAAGGCAAAAGTATTGATTTATCTATACTGGGCCAGTATGGAATGTGGTGGCGTGATGTCACGTGACTTCCAATTGCAGCCCAAGACTCGAAAACTGAGAGATATTGCAACGTTCCAGTAACCCTAACATACCAATGTTAGTTACTTGATGAATCGTTCAGGGCTGGAGTGCAGCACCATACGGCCTAGAAAGTCATACGATCAAACGTCCTTTCGCGTGATTGGTTGACAATATTTCTAATACTGGCTTGGGGATGAAGCCAGCCCTCTCGATCTGTCTGTCTGCAACCGTGATCGCGAGTACATGTAGTAAGTAGCGCGGTTTCCCTTGATTCCCCGGCTTGCCATGTCTGTTCAATTTATGTAAATTCGTTTATTAGTTTTCAGTAATCATGTTTAATTTGTAACCGTAACTCAATTCTAAATTCATTAATAGACAGCACAGACAATGGCATGCGCCGTTAATTATTCATTGAACTAGATTTGTTTGAATTTAAATTGTTGTATCTTAGAATAACCACGTTGTAACTAACTACAAATTATATTAATTTTATATTGTTTATTTTAAAAGATTTCATACGTAACTGTAAACTTGTAAATTAACTTGTGTCAAGGTTTCTAATTCACTAAAACTTAACAATTTTTATTAATAAAACACATATTACCTATAATTTGTGTTGCTGTTTTCAATAAAAAGCTCCCAACCGATCCATCTATTAGGCCAACCAGCACTACGTTTTAGGTAATATTGTGAATAATTTATTAAATTCAGTATACGGAGATACACTCCGGTAAGTCCGCGAACTCAGTCAGTGTGGTGAACCCATCCAGGTTTTTTGTGGAGGTTATTTCTCCAGCTGGTGTGTAACTACCCTCATCAAGGTGTCAGGTGTCACAAATGGTGTCAGTGTGGGGTGTGTTTGCTGAAATAACACCAACGGGAGTTTACTGTGAGTATGTTCCAATGTAATTAATAGCATAAAGTGGAGTCACACCTTTAATAAGTAATGAGTAAGTAAGTGTACCTCTAAGTGCACCGAGTTGGTTTATTCTGGAAAAGTAATTAAATTAAAACCTTAATTTGAAGATTAAAGTAATTACAAAGGAAAAATAAGTGTTGTTTCAAAATTTTAATTTTAATTATTGAATAATTTTGAGGTGTTGACTGAATTTAAATTTAATTGTTTAGAATTTTTTTAATTTTAAATTTACATAATGAGGTATAATATAGCCTGTCTAGGTACCGGTAATTGAGGGCACATGCTTAAAAGGGCTGGTGACAGTAAAATTTATCGGGTTTATAAGTAATTGTGAAATTGGTTGTGTAACATTTTTTGGTTAAATTTTTATTTTTAACATTGATTTGGATTGTAAGTACTGTAGTGTAAAACCAGATATGTGTACTAAAGCTTCGGTCGAATCATTGAGAGATAAGGGTGAAAGATTTTTCCCACTTTCAGCTAAATAAATATAAGTAAAAATTTTTAAGATAAAGTCCAAAATTAATTGGTACTATACGTGTTTTTAATTTTAAGGAATTATAGAAAAGTGAGTGGGTGTGCTAAAAAAACCAGTAGCTTGAATAAAATTGAAAGTTGAAATAATAAGTCAAAGGGAAAAAAAAAGAGGACCGTTTTTTGTATTTTCGAGAGCAAGCTCCCATTTCACCTTGGGCTTGTGATGTACATTGAATGTATATTAGAATATATTTGTTGTACTGCGCCATATTATATTTGCATTATCTCGAGTAGTTTCTCAATAAATTACTAGGGCCGGACGCTGACCCTTTGGGGGGACGGGTAGGAGATCCAGGTTTGCAAAAAAACAAACTGCACAAAAAATTTAGCTACTGTAGCTTCGGCAGTGAGGAAGTACCACCTTTTGTGGACAGCTGGCCCAAAAACTATGAGGGGATAGTCGAAACGGCAGGAACAAAGGGGGATTTTTCTTAGTGGGGAAAATATAGAGTTCGATGGAGATAAGCCGGAAAAAGTTTATCTTTTCCTCCAAAGTATCGGGGATGTTGGAAAATTAAGTAATTGGGGGGGGACCCGAAAAAACTAAAAATGCCAAACAAAAGTTAAAGGGGGAAGCGCAGAAATTCATAACGGGAAAAAGATCGGCAAAATTAGGAAACTTTGAGGCGGTTCCGAGAATCTTTGATTCAGCGTTTTAGCGCCCAAGGGCACCACAACATTACTACCACAACTCTCGGTCGTACAACAGCACGAGGCGAAAAAAATTGAGGCTTTTCCGACCGTTTTAAATGCTAAATGAAAAGAAGTGCGGGTGACCGCGAATGCTGAAGTGAATAAGGCGTTGCGTGGGGGAAGGGAAAATAGGCGGGCGCTTGATCGTTCGTGAGAGGTTTGGTGGGCCAATAGGGAAAAAACGCGGCAAAAAATTCCCCCCAACCCCCCCAAGGGGATGCCATTACCCCCGCCGTGGCAATGAATATCTAAAAAAAAGGGGGTCAGTCTACGCGGAGAAAGAAATTTTTCCCAGACGAAAAGACAGTTTTAAATCCCCATCAGAAAGGGCACGTATCGCGGGACTGTAGAAGTCGAGGTGGGGATCCCCGCGAAATAGGTGTCATTTTGGCGAGGGGGAGAGTCGGCATAGACAACGCGACGTCGCGGGCGCTTGAGGCAGACCCCCCAGCGTTGGGGAAAAACGAATCGGGGCCAGTGTGAACCCGACACGACCCCCCCGGATAGGAAGTGCTGTATTCAGCGACCCAAACGGGCGGTGACCAACAAATTATGGGGAAAACTGTACAAATTTGGGGCCAGAAAAATTAAAAATTTAATTGAGGAACTAGTGCAATAGGACAATTAAAGGGGTGAGGGTAGGTGCGTTGTTTCTGGGGCCAAGTACCTAAAAAAAAGGGGGAGTTCTTCTCCCAAGTTGAGCAAACCCTGATGCATTACCCGGGGGAATTCGGGGCAAACTTTAAATTTAGGGCCCGACAAAAAATCACAAAATTTTTAAAACGGGGGGTTAAAGTCCCGGGGAATTTTGTTTTTGGAAAAATCTCCAAAGGGGTTTAAACTACTGTATGGGTGTGAATCTTGCGTGAGGGGAACTTAGTTTTCTTTTGGGAAAGGCGTGCTTAAGCTTTTCGGGCAGGAGGTTTGTTTGAACCAACGTCAAAGGGGGGAAGCGGGTACCCAAACCCCTCGTCCCATTAGAACAAAGTACAACAAAAACCGTGCCCCAAGGGATTAAAAAAACCGACCCATTATTCAGTAGAGAGTTCCGATACTGTGGGCTACAAACCGTGCCAGCGCGAAGCGGAAGTTAGTTCCGTGAAACTAAGTAAGAATAAAGCAGAAAGGGGAAAACCCCTGGGGGACAAAGTCATAGTAGGCCTGTTGACTTAACAACGGGGGGTATACTTACTAGGACTCTCACCAAATTTTGTGAAGAATTTTGTTGGGAAAAAATTGGTTAATGAAGTAACGAGGAAGTGGTTGCCCTAAATTTTAAAAAATTGGGATCATCGAGACGTAGCTAGATTGCCCAAAAGTAGAACCACAACCTGTAGAAAAATTTAAAGTTACTTTTTTAGGGATATCATGGTAGGGGACCCTTGAGTTGTTGGAGGAAAATTTCCAAGTAATTTTGAATTTAAAGTGGAATTCGGCCGAAGGAAAACTACAACACCTTGTATCTAAATTAGCGGGCGAATGCCAACACTGATTGAACGTGATATTGTAATGTAAGGGGGGGGCCAATGAGTAGACAAGGGGCGCACAATACAATCAACCATCGGCGAGCTATGGAGATGCTACCTAAACAGTGCAAGCCTAAATTTTTTTTTTGTACCATTCCGATAGCATGATGTAGATTTACAGAAGCACATAGCAACACAAACAACTTGTTGGAAAATTTTAATAAACCACTTCCAAACACAATACAAGATACTGTTTGATCAATTTTAAAACTCATTTCAAACGAAAACTTTTACACCAAACGGGTTTTACACTTAAATGCGGGGGGGAAAATAAACTTGCTCAGATTTTTAAATCAGCCATATTTGAAACACCATTAAGAAGTGGGGCGGAAAGTGAACCGTATAGTGCTTTGTGATAAACAAGGTTTGAGTCAAGTTTAACTGAAAAGCAAAAGCACCCGATGTAGTGTCGGGTAAAATGCACGCTTTTTTAAGTAAATATAAAAAATTTTATTTTCAATGAGGACCACCCTCTGGGTTGCACATGGGCAGTAAAACACACAATAAAAACGGGTAATGCCCCCCCATTGTATAAAAAAGCTTTCCAGGGTGCCATTCCATCAAAAAACCCATTTTAGACAAATTAATACGGATCATTAGATCGGGGGAATAATAGTACCTAGTCACACCCCAGGGGCATCACCCGTATATCGTACCAAAAAAGTCAGCTTGGTACCCTAAGTGGCTTTTTTTTGTGTGGATTTTCCGGGGGGTGTAAATGAATTAACGTGCCAGATGTTATCCACTTCGAATATCCCCCGAAACACTCGACAGTTTAGGCGGATGTCGATATTTTACCACCTTAGACTTAAGGAGCGGTTACCATCAGATTCCTATGGTGAGAAAGTAAAGCCAAGACAGGTTTAAATGTTCCCGGAGGTCACTAGAGTACTCGTTATCCCCTTTTGGGGTTTGCTCTGAACAGCGACCTTTCCCCAAAGGTTGATGGACTCCGTTTTAATGGGTTTAAAGGGGGTGAAAATGCCTAGTTTTTCTTGACGACATAATTTTGCCCCTCCGGGGATATCAAATCACACATTCACGTGGACAAGTATTAGGAAAATTGCAGGCCAAAAAACCTTTGTGTGCAGTTGAATAATGAAAATTTTGCGGGGGGGGGAAGTAGTTTTTTGGGGGCATAAGATTTCAATAGAGGGTTCGAGCCAGACGTGCCAAATGCGAGCGTGAGAGATTTCCCCATCCCCAAAAACCGTGAAAGATGTGAGGTCTTTCCGGGGTTTTGGGCCCGGTACTATCGGTTTCATTGAAAGTTTTGCAAAAATTGGTAGCCCCTTGTTTGACCTTACGCGCCAGGGTCTGAGTTCAACGGACAGAAAAATTCCCAAATTGCTTTTGACCAATTTAAAAACAAAAATTAATGACTGCCCAGTGTTAGTTTTCCCTTCTTTTGAAAGCCGTTATTTTATCTACCGACGCCAAAAAACAAGCTTTAGGAGGCCGTGCTTCTAAAGAAATGACGGGCAAAACTTTCCGGTCGCGTACGCGTCACGAATTTTTTTTCCCAGCCGAGAAAAATTACTCTACCACCGGTTTAGAATTGTTGGGTTTTGTTTGGAGCCCCAAATATTTAGGTGTTATTTGCTGGGGCGCCCATTCAAAGTCATTACGCCATGCGTTTTAAAAAGGGATCTGTCATTAAAAAGACCCGATTTGCGGTTAATGCGGTGGGCATTAAGACTACCCCGGTTTTCGACTACACTGTAAAAACACAAAGCGGGCAAGGCACACCCAAGTGACGGGCTCAGCCGCGCCGGAATGTGTCAGCAAGAAATTAGCCCATTATCGACCTGGGAAAAAATCCGACAAATTTTAGGAGTGACCCACATTCAAGCCTTAGAAAGGGAAAAGTTTTAGGATGAGCCCCCGAAAAATATTGTACAGGCAAAGTGGTGGATCGAATAGGATAGTTTACCCGGGGACATTGGGGGCCCAGGTAATTCGCCCTGAATCACGACCTGCCTCCGCGGGCGCAGCCGTTGCTAAACGCTAGAGCGAGTTGAGATTAAAATTTTGGGGAAGGGATGGAAAAGGAGTGCTAGTTATGTAAAATCGTGTCGCAGCTGCGTCAAAGTACCATCCGGAAAAACGAAAGGGCCCCTTAGGCAACATCTTCAATGAGCCCACTATCCTTTCGAATAATCGCAACGGACATTGTGGGGCCGTACCCACAGGAGTCCGTAACATATATATTTTGAGTGTTAGGACCATTCACACGGGACTGCAATTCATCCCATTTTCCAGATCAAAAGCGAAAATGTAGCGCGTGCTTTATCCAAAAGCGTGTTACTAAATTTGGAGGCCAAAAACGTTAGTTACGGACCAGGGTTCAAATTTTACATCTGAAATTTATCGACAGCTATGTAAATTTTTGCACGTGAGGAAAATTCAAACCACCGGTTTACCCCAGAGTAACGGTCGATGGAACGGTTCATGCCACCATCCTAAAATGCTTAGCCATTTTCGTTAACAGACAACAGACGGATGGGGCGAATATTTACCCTATAAACTATGGCCACAACTCGCAAGTACTGAGAGCCAGGGGACTCTCCTCAGAGTTAGTTTTTGGAAGGAAAGGGCGGGTTTCCATTTGAAAACGGATTTGACAATTACAAAAGCACCCTTTGTTGCCAATCAGGAAGCCCCCCGGGACAATTAAGCAAACGTATGAATTTTCCACGAGTTGGAAATCGCGTGCCAGAGGCCGAAAAGAGCGTCGTACAATAAAAGGTTCAAAAAATCAATGTACCACGAGGGACAGTTAGTTTGCTCTACCCAAGTCTTGGTCCCACCGGGGCAAAAAAATTACCAATTGTGGAAAAAGGGGCCCTACAAGGTTGGAAGTAATATCACCCTTTAAAAGTGAAGTCCGAATCGGTAAGCGAGAAGTGATAACCATGTGAAAACGGATTTAAACCCTATATCACACGGAAACAGGATGGGCGAGGGTGCTCGAGACCCTGTGAAGAGGACGTGAGGTCGAATGACAGTGGGGGCACTCGAATAGCAACGAGACGAAAGTCCCAGGGGTGCCCCGATGGCTCCTTGCCCCAAGAGGATGGTGAGCACTCTGGCACACAAAGAAAAACCGGGGAGGCGCCGGGGCCCGCAAAATTTGATGTTACGATTTAAATGAGGTATGATTGAAGGATCAATTAAAATATGCTCGCCTTGCCTAGCAATGAAATTTTCTAGCCTTGCGACATGTGTTAAAATTAGAGTAATGTTTTTGCTTAATTTTAAAGTGTAGACAAAGTGTGTATTAAATAGTAAACTTGGAGGTAAGAATATATTTTTTGACTTAAGATAACTTGTTCTCTTATGTGGGCATGGGCAGCTCCAGCAGACCCCGGGTGCGAGGGCCGGGTGGAGGGACCGGGGGAGAGGGGGAGACAGAGGGGGCGTCAAACCCCTCCTCGGCCAATGCAACCAAGGGCGGGGCGAGCCTTGTTGGCCCTTTCCCAACCCCTGGCCAACCCCGTGATTTATGCAGCCCCTGCCCATCAAAACATTCTTGGCCCGGCCAATGGCTGCAGTCCCTTGAGTATTAACGGAAGTGTTAAGAAATAAAGTTTCTTTTTAATTAGGTTTTTCCCCCGGGTCCGCGTGTCATTTATCTAAAGTGAACATAATATTTTCTATTTTGTTTTGTAACAAAAAGAGTAATTTGTTCGTTTTGTTTTAAAAAGAAAGACTTGCGGGAACAAATTTGATCAGAACTGGGCTGTTTAGTTATTTATGGGAAATTTTATTAGGTAAGTCCCCTTTTGTTTTGGGAAATGGCTTCCCTGATATTAATGTAAGTTGCTAATAAGTATAAGAATTAATGGTGAAAGTCATTTTAAAAATTTATGTTTGGGTACCCAACTTAATATTTTTTTAGGCATTTTTTTTTTTTGTTTTTGTACTTTTTAAATGTTAAAAGGAATGGGGAATAATTTATTGTTTTTGTTAAAAATAAATATTTTAAAATTTAAAAGTAATTATAAATGATCCTTTGGTGGGTACTCGAGAAAGGGAAGCGCGCAATCCAAACCTCCTTTTTCCCAATCCACACTTCCCCAGCTGGATCGTTCATTCCCTTTACCAAAAGGGCATTTTAATTTTAAAAATTTTAAAATGTTAATGAAATGTTTGCCTAAATCTCGTTTGAGTGAAAATGCTGGGCGTCATTCAACCGTGACTACCTTTATTTACTCCATTCAATACTGCGTATTAGTATTGCGTAAATTATTTTACAATGCTTAGTATTAACAAATGTAGCAGCTTGAATATATTTCTTACTATATGAAATAGATAACATAGTTGGTGATTGGAATTATGGTAGAATCGTTTAATACAAATGTTGTCTTCACAGTGTCTTTGGTTTAATTTAGGTGTGTTAGTGTTAGTGTAGATGAATACTATTATGTATTACTGCTGGTATATGAATAACATTGTGTGTTATTGATGGTATTTGAATATTATTATGTGTTATTGTTATTATAAGAATAGTATTATGTATTATGGTTAGTATATGAATAGGGTGTTTTAAGCAGATAGGGGTTTCACTAGTTTGTGAAATGTGTTTTATGAATTATATTGCTGTTATATTATTGTCTGACATTGACATATTACAAATGTTAATTTTTTAATTGATTTGCTTAAACAAGGATGAAAGGGGAACCGATTGTTGTTTTTTTAAGTATAAAATCTTGTTTTCGAAAGTGAAAAATCTCGATGAATTGAATAACATGAATTAACAATGCGGCATCGTAATGAGAGGTATCGAAACAAAAAGTGTATTAATAAATTAACGATTGCTCTCCAAACTTAAATGCATTTGCTTTTGTCTCGCCCATTGACTATCAAGTGGAATCGTGAGTAAATTCAATTTTTATTCGTGACAAAAGGGAGAAGACCACTCTGTCGGTACAGAGGGGTTTTGCTATTAGAGGATGACGGTCTATAGTCACCTCAATAGGTGCCCAAGGGACTGGGCACCAACTAAAGGTGGGGAGGGTGTGACGGCCCGTTATTTTATTGAATAAATAAATGAAAATACCACCTTTGTGGGCCGTCTAAATAAAATAAAATAAATTACACCCTCTATTGTTTTTGTGTTTTAATGTAACTTCAAATTTAATATAATAATTAAATTTTGCCTCCCTTTAGTTTGTGTTACACCATTTTAAATTAATATGAGTGAATACTGGGTTCAGTGGGAAAGGCAAAAGTATTGATTTATCTATACTGGGCCAGTATGGAATGTGGTGGCGTGATGTCACGTGACTTCCAATTGCAGCCCAAGACTCGAAACTGAGAGATATTGCAACGTTCCAGTAACCCTAACATACCAATGTTAGTTACTTGATGAATCGTTCAGGGCTGGAAGTGCAGCACCATACGGCCTAGAAAGTCATACGATCAAACGTCCTTTCGCGTGATTGGTTGACAATATTTCTAATACTGGCTTGGGGATGAAGCCAGCCCTCTCGATCTGTCTGTCTGCAACCGTGATCGCGAGTACATGTAGTAAGTAGCGCGGTTTCCCTTGATTCCCGGGCTTGCCATGTCTGTTCAATTTATGTAAATTCGTTTATTAGTTTTCAGTAATCATGTTTAATTTGTAACCGTAACTCAATTCTAAATTCATTAATAGACAGCACAGACAATGGCAAGCGCCGTTAATTATTAATTGAAACTAGATTTGTTTGAATTTAAATTGTTGTATCTTAGAATAACCACGTTGTAACTAACTACAAATTATATTAATTTTATATTGTTTATTTTAAAAGATTTCATACTAACTGTAAACTTGTAAATTAACTTGTGTCAAGGTTCTAAATTCACTAAAACTTAACAATTTTTATTAATAAAACACATATTACCTATAATTGTGTTGCTGTTTTCAATAAAAAAGCTCCCAACCGATCCATCTATTAGGCCAACCAGCACTACGTTTTAGGTAATATTGTGAATAATTTATTAAATTCAGTATACGGAATACACTCCGGTAAAGTCCGCGAACTCAGTCAGTGTGGTGAACCATCAGTTTTTGTGAGTTATTTCTCCAGCTGGTGTGTAACTACCCTCATCAAGGTGTCAGGTGTCACAGATATAACTTTGTGAAACTAATTATTGTGTGTTTTGATAGGAAATAATTATTGACTACAATAAAATTGATTTTCAGATTCATGATCTGCATAAAGTCCAAGCTTAAAAAACACTAACAGTTTTGTAACAAATTCTATATATATATATATATATATATATATATATATATATTTAAAGTCTATTATTATTTTTTTTAGAGAAAAAAAATCACTGCACATTATTTCAAATTTTAATTAAAACATGTTAAACAAATATTATTAAAATTGGTGTGGAAGTCTTCTGAAGTTTTACTTAACTGTTTTTTTAGTAAAATTAATGTAGGTCTTTTTTTAAATTAATCAACAAGATTTAAATAATTTTAATGAGTTGGCTGGATAGTGTACTATCCTTTCAGCAAACACTGAGAACGAGGGATTGTGGTTTCTAAAGGCCAGTAATGAATGTGAGGGACAACTCTGTCAAAGTGCGACACAGGAGCTCCTCATGTTCCTTTTCCGTTGAAAATTAGCATATAAATTGAGTTTCCCTTTACCCAAGCTTTACTCTAAACTGATTTACAAGCCTCTTAAAAAGACAGAAACAGTTCCTTGTAAAGAAGGCAAATTTTAACAGTTTTGAGGGATTAATAAATTAATACATTTATACAATGAGGTCAATTTAACTTTTCTCATTAAAGTTGAGCTTAGGTACTTTTTCTATGTTGTAATAATCTATACAAATTACATTTTTCTAATAGTTTGACAAAATCCACTACATCCATAATTAGATGTATATATTATGGACAAAATCCACTAGATCCATAAAACTTTCAAAGAATAAATTAGATTAAACCTTATTATATTGGTTCCCCAAAACATGTAGATAGTTTTAGAGACCTATAGAAAAGAGCTTTCCGATGAAATCTTTCAGCTATGTACTGTAGTCATGAACTGGTACATAGTTTTTTCCCTTTTTCTTCTTGCCATTTGCGGTTTCAGTATTCTGCGTTCGATACTCTGCATCTCAACAGAATTAGTTTTCGTCTGACTGACTTGCTTGCACCACTTGTGGGTTTTAGTAAAAGTCTGTGTTGTTTTTGTGTGATTTTTTGGGAGCATATTAGTCAGAGTGGGCTTTAGGCTTCTTCTCCTTCGTTATTGTGCTGCTGTAAAATGGAGCCCTCAACGTAAACTAAATTTCCTTCTGGGCTGGAAGTATGAGCCGCTACTCCATATTATTGGAAGCAAATTTTCGCTAGTCTACTTGTTCTGGTTCAATCTAAATGTATTTTGAATGTGACACCATTAAACCTCATATTATCCAAACACCCAGAGTCAAATAACCCCAGATTAAGAAACTAGATACCATGATGTAACTTTAGGTGAACACATCCACCTATGATACAATTCTCAAAGACTGTTCTCGCTCAAGTAGTGCACTTTCTGTTAATCGAAACGTCCACTCAGAAGAAGAGGGTTTCATCATAAACAAACCCACTGAGCCCTCAGTAGTTTTTATGAGAGGAACCTTCCAAGACTGAAGTTATGCTCTTCAAATTATATGTAAGGATGATGAATATCATGAAAAATTCATCTCAATGGATAGACATAAAGAAGATCCAAGGCAGTTACATTTTTCCGTCTAGAAAATCAAATGGATCAAAGATTGAAGCTGTAACTCCCTTTAATATATTAATAATATGCAACAAAAATAATAGTAATAATAAAAGAAGTTAATAATTCAAAAAATTTAAAACATAAAGAGTGGAAGTGAACATCGCCCTCTAAATGTTCAAGACACAAAGTGGTGCGTGCATTGTTACCATATATGGTAGTAAAACGCAAATTAAAACGGAGTCAACCAATCGTAAGACGATGCAGGTTTCCCCTAGTTTATTTTTAATGCATACAACATTCTTTTAGGCCCTTTAACCATTTTCACTTTCCTGGTTTTTTTTTTTTTTTCAAAGAAAAAGATATACATCTCTCTAAATATAGTTTTATAATAAATCTTATTTAGACGTCTAATTTTTTTGTCATTTTATATTATGATATATATGGACTTTATAAAATTATAAATTATTTATAAATTTAGTTATTTTGATATCTTTAACAAAATATGTTCTTTAAACTAAATAATATTTAGTACAATGTGGCTACCACAAAAATTGAGTATTTAAATTACTTGTATGTTTTAAAAAAATCCTTCATTTTGATAGCTATAGCTTTGTATCATTTTTTGATAACTTACTCCTTTTTTAAAAAGAAAAGTAAACTAGTTGCTTTACTTTTCCAAGCTATTGTTTGGCATGCCCAATAAAACCATATGTAACACAGAGCAAAATCATCTATAGCTTTACTTTTTTAAGATAAAAAAATCCCACTTGGTGCAATATACCTAAAATAGCTTTTCTACAAATTGTATATAGTGGCTAAAAGAGGGGTTAAGGGCTTGAGAATTATGATTGTTATTACACGCCTTCATCTTTCATTCTGATGGCCTTCTTCTTAAAGAATATACACATCATTTTGACAAATCCTACGCCCATCCCACACATTCACTGACAGAACAACACATTGGAGGGAAAGCATTCTACTTAACTGTAAATCTTTAAATATTCAATAAACAGTGAGGTATGTTACATCCCTAACATTAAATTGTTAAATACAATGGTAGCCAATTATTCTAATCACTGAGTATGAACTATCTATTGGTTTTCATCAATTTTTAATTATTACCAACTGAATTAATTATATAATCAGACTTTCAAAGCTAAACAAGTGTGCTAAGAAAATAAAAAAATATATATATATTTTTTTTTTTAAATATCGACAATTGAGACACAATCTCAGAATATAAAGTTTTCCTTAGACTAATTATAAAATTAGATGTTTATGGAGTATATTTTATAAGTGGTATGGAAATAAACACTTATAGACAAAAATTAAGTACACTAGCTTAAAAAGTTCAACTTACATCAAAGAGTGAATGATAGTAATACTGGCAAGAAGTGTAGCTTGAAAAAGATCAATATATTGTTTTACGGCTGGCTATCTTTTTATCTATCCTTACCCGAGCAACTATGATTTTCCCTTGCGTTTGTCCTATACACATTCCATATGTTTGGAAATATGGCATGGCTCAGTGGCTAAGGTTGTGAACTGCGGAGGGCAATGTCCAGGTTTGAATGGCATGGCTCAGTGGCTAAGGTTGTGAACTGCGGAGGGCAATGTCCAGGTTTGAATGGCATGACTCAGTGGCTAAGGTTGTGAACTGCGGAGGGCAATGTCCAAGGTTTGAATGGCATGGCTCAGTGGCTAAGGATTTGAACTGCGGAGGACAATGTGCAAGGTTTGAATGGCATGGCTCAGTGGCTAAGGTTTTGAACTGCGGAGGGCAATGTCCATAGTTTGAATGGCATGGCTCAGTGGCTAAGGTTGTGAACTGCGGAGGGCAATGTACAAGATTTGAATCTCCAACTGAGTGAACTTGTTAAAAAAGATTCACGCATATTTGAACTGGAAAGTGAAGTTTTCTTTAAGGGGGAAAAATAAGAAAGATAACTAAACTATTATCATTTAGATAATAAGCTACTATACAAATTATAACTAAATTATCATCATTTAGACTGTGAAACTGGTCCTCATTTCCCTGGCTACAGAGTCATTTTTGAACCAATAAAGTGTATAAGGCAACCAGTGGTGAGGCTCCCTCCTGACTGCGGATTTTAAAGTCCAAAATTTTAATTCCCAACTTAACTGATGGTTACTAAGATTATCCACTAAAAGATTAAGGTTATCCACTACTAAGATCTTCGGACTAACAACTAGTCCATCTCGATTAACTGATGGTCATGACATAGTTGACCATCTTTGCTGAACTTAGTTCACGCACACACGCACGTGTGAACTGACAGGTGAATTTAACAAAACAAAATAGTTTACCTCAAATATGTACCAATACTACAGTTGCTTGCTTTCCTTATTGTTTTCAACTCATAACATTTCCTGAAGATGCAATATAGTTTCAAAAAAAATCTACAGTAGACTATTAATATGAAGCTAATATAGTATAGTACTAATTTCATTAAAAAATAACAATTCCCAAATGTGTTTTTGTGATCACCAAAATATAATTTCCATCTTAACAATTATAAATATATAAAATAAAAACGTTTCTACTACTTGCTAAATAACAGACCTGCCAGGCTTGTTGATATACTTTTGTAGCCGTGCCTTGACCTCGTCATAGGTAAGGAAGGCTACGTAGCCGGGATGTGTGACGGCCAGTATCTGCCAGTTGCGGAGTAGTGATGTCCACGGTTGGAACAGCCTACAACAATTACAGCTTATTAGTGAATCAAACACATACAATAATATAAACATCACTAACAAAGTCATACCAAAACTGCCAAGGCACATATGCCATGTCTATAATATTTATATTTAAATAATTAAATAAGATTTATCGCAACACTATTATAAAAACTATTATCTCAGAGTCAAAAAGTTAATGAATAATTTATGGGTAAAAGAATTAATTCTTTACCAAAAAACATTATGGAATCAAACTGACACTACTATATGACTATTATGAGTTTTCCTCTTTAACAATTTTGAACCATTTTTACGGATGTGAAGGTTTTAGATAGTATTTTTTAAACAGAGGCAGGTTAGGGATTTATATGAATGTCGTAGTTTTAAAAAAAAAAGTTTTAAATAGT
>JAQJVL010009061.1:0-17407 GCA_035578905.1 Stictocephala bisonia
GGAGGGTGAAGTACAGTAGTCTTGATAATCGGGCCATATACCGGCAGTGTCGGTTTATCGAAATTGCCGGATTAATGGACGTAGAGTAGAAAACGTAAATAAACTATGATAAAGTACATTAACATAACCATACTTATGAATGCAATGAAATGCTGTTTTTGGTTTGAAATATTATAGTAAATTAGTTTTAACAAAATACTAGTACGTAAGTGTGTCATAAACATCCCAATAGTTCAGTAGTTTACTCTAGTATTGGACGGGACAAGGTCAATGGGGCGAGCTACAGAACCTTTGTTCCGCATTGCTCACAGCCAGTGTTGACAAAAAACCAGAATGCAGTGGATTGGGGAGAATGAATCATGCATCCGCCTCTGCTCTGAGGGTGGAATCAAAAATAGTTTTGAATTCAACATTATACGTTGACGTACAGAATTGAACGATAACAAATAGTAACAACAGTTCACAGTCTAAACCAGAACAGCACTCATATAAATTCAGATTCAATTTTCAAATTGCTTAGCCTACTGAGATGGATTTTTTTTATTGGTTGAATAAAAATGTTGTTTTTATTGATACAAAAATTATAGGTATACTAAACTTTCCTTTATAAACATTTATTTATAGATTTTATTTATAGATTTTAAAATCTAGATTGCCCTATATTTGTCATACACAACAATATTTATTGAATATGAATGAGTAATAAAAAGAAACATCTAAAGAGAAATAGAAACTAAACAAAATAAACAAATGATAACAATGTGTTATAACTCTATAATGCAGTAAATTGTTCAGTGTACAAAATCTAGATTGCCCTAAATTTGTCATACACAACAATATTTATTGAATATGAATGAGTAATAAAAAAAACATCTAACAAAAAATAGAACTAAACAAAAGAAAACAACGTGTTATAACTCTACAATGCAGTAAATTGTTCAGTGTACAATTGCAAAATATGGATACATTTCAAAATATTAAATTTAAAAAAAAATAAATTTTAACCACATTAATTGGTGGCAGAGAAAAATTATTTGATTTTTTTTTTTTTTTTTTTTTGCTTGTTGGCACTAAATGAAACTTTCTACACTTTCCTGTAGTCCTTTAAGAGTAAGAATTTCAGATGCAGATGCACCATTTTCCTCGGCCCAAGTTATAGCAGTGGTGAAAGCATCCAGTGCCTCATCATTGTTTACGGTTTGTGGGTGGGCGGCAACGGTTGTGGATTCAGTCACCTCGTTCTCTTCTCCACTGTCGAGTGTCTCTACTACGATCTCGTCGTCCGTCATAAACTACCACTGCTCATCGTTGTCACCTACTAACCAAGCGTCTACATCAACTGTTGTAATGTCATTTGGGTCATCCACAAGTTGCTTGACAATGGCTTCTCTAAGTTTGTTTAGCTCAATTTGTTGTCCAGTAGAATCATCTTTTTTATTTTTTTCATAAGCCTCTAATAAATTCATAGAAGGCCAAAGTTTTTTCCATGAACAAACAATTGTTTTTGTTGATAGATTTTTCCAAACATTTGCTAGGTTAAAAACAACATCTTTGATGTTAGTGTCATTCAACAATTGAATAACACTCCCCTCCTTTAATAACACACTGTAAAATAAGCTCCATTTGTAACTGGTTTTTATTGTTTGACTCACATTCTGGTCCATGTATTGGGGCAACGGAGTTCCGTTCGGTGGTAAAAATAAAGCACGGATTTCACCATCCTTTAATTCTTCCTCATCGGGATGTCGGGGTAATTATCAAGGATTAATAATGCTTTTTGAGATAAGTTCTGTCCTTTTATGAACTTCTTGACCGATGGTACGAAGTTTGAATGAAACCATTCACTAAACAGTGTTTTGGTCATCCATTCCTTTGTTGTATTCGTGTACAACACAGGCAATTTAACATTTTTAAATGATCTAGGGTTTTTTGATTTACCAATGACATGCAATTGTAACTTATGAGTCGCACTAGCATTAGAGCAGGGAATAAAAGTTAACCTGTCTTTAACAAACTTTCGGCTAGGAGCACAGGCCTCTTCCCTATGTACAAATGTTTTTGTTTTTTTTGTAAAAAGGGCCAAAATAAACCACTTTTGTCTGTGTTATATACTTGGTCAGGACATAAGTCCAACTCTTCGATTGTTTGTTTAAATTTAGCAATAAAGGAATGAACAGATTCTTCGTCACTTGATAGTTTTTCTCCAGTTTGAGTTAATAGTTGCTTTCTCCAGTTTGAGTTAATAGTTGCTTTCTCCAGTTTGAGTTAATAGTTGCCAAACACCTTTTAAACTTATCAAGCCAGCCAAGACTGGCACGAAATCTTTTTTTCGTACACGAAATCGTCTTTTTTAGTAATTTTATTATAAAAAACTTTGCCTTCTCCATAAGAATATCACCTGATGCCTACTTCTTTCTTGCATGAACCATGCATATGAGGCATCCTCTACTTGTGGGTACTTACCTAATTTTAATGTTTTTCTTAATCAGCAGATGACTCACCACTACTTGTAGAACGATTCAATTTTGTCCCTTTTCTTCCTAATATCGTGTGTTGTTGCACGGCCAACATTGTATCCCTTGGACAATTGTAATATCTTGTCACCTTTGTCCAAACGTTTTAAGATTTCGCACTTTTTATCCAACGTAAGTGTCACGTGTTTCCATTTCTCTTGCATACAATTGACTATAACTTGTTACAATACCGGTAATAAAATCAGTTCAAACTGCTAGACACACCATTTTGCAATACTGTACACTTAAACTTGATGCCTTCAATATAGACTGACAGATAGACAGTCGAAAATAGATGCACCTGATGTCACGTGAGTCAACAGCTGACCTAATTCAGTCATTCCCACGGTCGGTGGTGTAGCGCCGGATTACTGGATGTGCCGGACTGACGCACGACCGGATTATAGAGACTGTACTGTAGTCAAACAATCCAATGGGCCCTAGTGTTTTTTTAGTACAGGCCCTTAACAAAATTGCCTCAACCTAGTGAAAAAGATTTTTCCGCAAACAATTAAAAAGAAATGTAGGCTTTTATGTATGGGGAACAAACAACATAGGCCTAATTCAACAAGAGATTGTACTTTAAGCATTTTTTTATGTAGACTTTAATTGCTCTGCTACCAATACCCTTCCTTCTGTGATGCAGTCCATCAGGAATAAAACATTGGAACTGGGTGTAGTTTTAAATGAATTAAATAATGACATAATTAATATACATTTCTGAACATTGGCTTAAGCTATAAGAGATACATTTTTACCAGTTAGAGGATTATCATTTAGCTACTTCTTATGCACGAGAAAATATGGTCCAAAGTTGATCAGCCATTTATGTGAAAAATGGAATACAATACAAAGTTATGGATGTGAGTAGTTTTTGCAGTACACAACATTTTGAAGTTGCTGTAATTATACTGGAGAGCAATATAGTAGTGGTTAGTGTGTATAGATCTACCAATGGGGATGTGCCAATACTTTTTATTAGTCAGTTTAAAAAGCTGTTAGACTTACTAGAGAGTAAGTCTACCCTTCGCCTAGTACTGGGAGGTGATTTTAATGTTGATCTGATAGCTGAATATACCAAACCAATTCAATATAGGCTCATGAGGCAATACAACCTACATTTTACCAATCACACACCTACTAGAGGAAAAGCGGTTCTGGACAATGTATTAACTGATTTTGATTATGGGACTTATCAAACTTCAGAGCAGGAATTCCATCTTTCAGACCATACAGCAGTATTATTTAACTTAGGCCCAGTAAGAACAAACTCCATTCTCAATAATAGTCTGAATCTTCACAATTCTGTGACTTACCATAGGCCTATAACTAAACATAAGCTTGATAATTACACTCAACTCTGAAGCAGTATTGACTGGTCAGTGCTAGCCCAAAGTAAAGATGCTGGAGAAACCTACAACCTATTCTTTGATCAAATTGAACAAGGATTCTATGAATGTTTTCCACTAGTAATAAAGCAGGACTCTCGTAAGTCTAAAAAACCAGCCAAAAATGGTACAACGAAGAACTGAAAGAGTAGGCAAACCCTTTTATTAGCTCTCCACGATCAGCATAGAACGTTTAACACTCCATTATCCCATTCAGCACTAATCAAATATAGAAAGAAATATAAAGAAGAGCTGAAGACTGTGAATAAACAATATGTGGTAGTTAGCATAGATAAATTGGACAACAAGTGTAAGGCAGCTTGGGAGGCGATCCGTAAAGTATCAACTAATAGACATCAACCCCGTATATCTGTGGATTTATTCATTTTGTTTTATTAGCCTCCAGAACTGTTATATTATAGAAATAATACTGGTTAAATTACCTTTTTTTCCTGTCAACAGTTCTTCAAACATAATCTGCTATGTACATTTCGAAGCATAGAGCTTCATCATCAGGCTTTCCAAAAACGTCACTATTTACATTACACTAAACATTAAAACATTTAAAATATAAACATTTAAACATATTAACATAGCACATTTGCCGGCCGGCGATAGACACCAACTGATGACCAATGAGCAGTTGGTGTCTATCGCCGGCCGGCAAATGTGCTATGTTAATATGTTTAAATGTTTATATTTTAAATGTTTTAATGTTTAGTGTAATGTAAATAGTGACGTTTTTGGAAAGCCTGATGATGAAGCTCTATGCTTCGAAATGTACATAGCAGATTATGTTTGAAGAACTGTTGACAGGAAAAAAAGGTAATTTAACCAGTATTATTTCTATATCTGTGGAGCCTGATGACTTCAACAAATTCTTCATCAACTTGGTGTTGGAACTGGCAAGAGGTCTGGTGGAGTCCCATCTGCAGCAGTGGAACTTCTGAATGCAAAAGATGTTTCAGCACCCAACTTGGTATGGAAGCTAGCGACATGTGAAGAAGTATTGCAACATGTTCTTGAAAAGTTTATGAAAAGTTCAAAAAGTCGTGATGTTTATGGCCTGTCTTGTGATCTGCTCAAGTCAAAATTACCTGTGATATTAGAGGCTTTAAACTTTTGTACTAACCAGTGTCTCACTGAAGGTATGCTTCCATCAAAGATGAAGCTTTCTTAAGTAGTTCCTATGTTTAAGAAAGGTTGTAGAGATATTCCCACTAGCTATAGGCCAATATCTTTAGTACCAGTATTTGCTAAAGTAGTAGAGAGAATTATTCATGGTCAATTGTACAGTTTTCTTTTAAGCAAATTCTCCATTTTCTTGTTGTCAATATGGTTTCCGAGCTGGGAAATCGATTCAGGCTGTTTTTATCTAGTAAATGCTATTCTTGAAAATTTTGAGATGAAAAACGATACTGGGGTCACCTTATGCGATCTCAGTAAAGCTTTCGATTGTGTCTGTCATGAAACACTTTTGACCAAACTCGAGTTTTATGGAGTAAAAGGTACAGCTCTGTCACTCTTGAGGTCATACCTTGAAAATAGGGAACAGATCATCACAATCAATAACGACCTCTGATAAATGCCACGTTTTGTGTGGAGTACCTCAGGGATCTGTGTTAGGGCCTTTAATGTTCCTAATCATGGTCAATGATACTGATGTGAATGTCCCAACTGTGTGCTTTGCTGATGACGTAACTTTGTTTAATTCTTGTCCAGATGTAAATATAGCTTCTAGAAATGCCCTTAGTAGTATATCCGATTGGTTCAGCACAAATGGCTTTGTACTTAACAATGACAAAACACAAATAATTGTATTTAGTAATATTTAGGTTAGTGAAGCAAACATCTGTTATCAGTTAAGTAATGTCAAATTGTTAGATATAGTTTTAGATAGAAAGTTAACGTGGCAGAATCATACAGATTTTATTTGTAATAAGCTCTCAAGAGTTGTTTATTTATTAAGTTCATTAAACAGGAATGTGCCTAAGAAGTCTTACCTTAAGCTTGCATATAATAGTTTTTTTCAAGGTACATTATTGTACAGTATTTTCCTTTGGGGCAATTCTGCTGGTGCACAGGATGTATTGTTAGTACAAAAAAAGGCTGTGAGAATTGTAGCTGCTGCTAACCACAGAGATCATTGTAGGCCTATACTTATATATGAAAATATTTCAACTGTATATAGCTAGTATGTTCTGTATGTCCTATTAGATATTAACCCCAGATCCGGCATTTTACGAAATTTCGTACAATTTTTTCGTCATGAAACTGGCATTTGAAGAATTTTTGTACAATTGCAGCGTCGGAGATTTACCATATTTATAATGCGCAAAAATCAAGCTACTTCGATGTTTTTATACTCTATGTATTCAGCGTGAACAGACGATTCCAGTGGTATGCAACAACGCACACTGCACTCTATCTGCATTATTTTAAAACGTAGTGAAAGTTGAAGAAGGAAGCCAGTCTCGCCATTTTTGTTGTTGTTTAGTCTGCGTTAAAAATTTATAAAAAATAATTTTCACTTACAAACCTATATAAACTATATATTTTCTGAAACTAGATGAAATTTAGAACATTTTGGTTATCTCACATTTCTTTTTTTATCATCACAACATTGATCATAGGGGGTGGTCCCCCCCTATTTTCTGCGATTTCTAAACAAATTTACAAATATTTCATAACATAAAAAAGAAAAAAAAATTTTATAGGTTATGAATTATGTATTATATGATAGCCCACATTCTTGTGAACAGTTTGATACCACACAATTGTACTTTTATTGTAATATAATATTTTTTATGAATTTTATTAAACATCACTGCAAAATCACCAAAAATCACCCGCCATTTTGGGCAAAAATGACTGCCGGATCGAGGGTTAAGAAGGAATCTGTTAGTTTAGTAAAGAGGTTGAATGTTAATGATCATAATACTAGATCTAAAAATAATGTTGAAGTCCCTTTTTGTAGATAAAGTTGCTAAAAGTTCAAAGGTAATTGGTCTGAAACTTTTCAATAAGCTTCCTGTTAGAAATATTGAATTCATGGCTTATTTTAAATTGGTTTTAACCAATGGGCTGCTAAAGGAAGTTATTGCTACTAATAACTTAAGTAAGCATTTACTGACTAGCAGTATTAAAGATAATGACTGGGTGTTGTGTAATATTTCAGCATTAATTTAGGTAGCACCCTTTATATTCAGGAAAAATAAATTTTTTAGTTAAGTCATAATGATTTTAAAGATTTTAAATAAATGTACTTTTAAAATGTTTTATAAGTCGGCATACAGTTTTATTCCTATCTCCAATATATATTTAGCCTAGTCTTTTATGAACTAAGTCTGATTTTGTTACTAAGTTTATGTCGTGTCTGACTTATTTTGACAATGTCTATTACACAGCTGTGTTTAACGACAATAAAGGATCCTTATTCTTAATGTGCAGTCAGTACCCATTTGCAAATAGCATCTAATACGCATAATTTTGGTATTTAGGTATCTCATTGACGTTTGAGTGGTCATCATCCCTGCACAGACCACTTAACCTTGAACTCTGGCATATATACAGAATTGATGCTATCTGGATCCATCACCACCACACTGATCCGGATAGTCACGAGTCCACTGTAGTCATAAAGAGTCATTGTTACAATATTATGGTAATTAGTAATGGATAGGATTTTATTCACAACTACACTGACCTCCTTGATGAGCATCCCTGCTTGTGTACTCTATGGTACCGTTATGAGCTTTTTTTGGGTCAGGCTTGAAATCAGATGTTGAATAACGGGACGCCAAGCCAAAATCTACAAGATACACTTGGTCTTCAGTTCCTTTTTTTGTGCCCAACAGTAAATTTGAACCTTTCAAATCACAATGGGCATATCCTTGATCATGTATATACTCAAACACATCCATCTGAAAACATATTGACAGTTGTATAAATATACTATTTAAGATAATGAATGGGTGTAGTGTAATACATCAGCAATAATTTAGGTAGTCTCTTTCTCCTGATCTGAATAAGGTGCAAGTGGCACTGAAAATTGTTGTGCATTGTGTCAACGATTCAAAGATGAGGGCGGGCCGTTAATAAATAAACAAATGTTGCATTTGTTTCGGCTCCCATTAAAATTGTTTATATAAAACATAAAGTGTAGAAAGTGTGATAAAATTGTGAGAAATGATATTTTGTGTGGTAAATGTGAAATGTGGAGTCAATTCAAATGTGCAAATGTGTCTGAAAACAATCCTCCTGACAAAAAGGTAGAGTGGGATGGGAATGTTGTATGTGTTGTAACCCACAGAGCATGATGGCTGCTGCTACATCACAAGATTCAAGTACAAATGAAGCATCTCTCATTTAAGTGATCTTGTTGCTTCAAGAAGACCTCAATAGACTAAAACTGGAAAATGAGAAGCTCAAAATAGAGGCAGAGATTCATTTTCAAAATGATAATAGTGCTAAGAGTGTTATAAATTATCTTTCTGTTAGTAGTTTATATAAAAAAAAACCAAACACAAAATTAAAGTAGGCATGGTAGAAATTTTTAGAGCAATATACACAAGTCATTAAAACTTAATGTTACATACTTTAATATACATAACATTGGTAGACCAATATAGATAAATCTAGCATTTTAAATTATTGAAATTAAGAAAACTTCTGATAAATCAAAAATATAAAATTAAGATTTTAGGCTACTTAGCCGTTTTGAATTTTATCTTCTAAAATATGACTGGTTAAATCTGGAAGATAACACATTTAAATTAAACTGATCTATTAATTGGTTATTTATAAGAAAAGAAAAAATAGGTAGCAAAGTAATAATACTAATTACTTAAAGGTATGGTAGATGCACTTTTTCCATAATAAATAAATCAATGTTACAAAATACAACTGAGGTTTAACTGCACTAAAACAAGATACATATTTTTTTTCTTATTTATGTTAATTTCAGGCTCAAATTGTTAACAGTTTTATTAAATTTTGTATAGTAGAAGAAAAGTAAACCTATTATTACTATTAATTATTTGATCTATGTTTCATGTTATAATTGTATTTTGATATACTACAAAATGATATATAAAGAAATCTAATGCGAGTGTATGCATTTTTTCAATTTCTGTGTATTTTGAGTTATTGTTTCTTTTAGTTCCTTACAAATACCACTGTACTTGTATGGGCGGGCGGGTGGGTCAATACCACTGTACGTGTAAGGGCGGGCGGATGGGTCAATACCACTGTACATGTAAGGGCGGGCGGATGGGTCAATACCACTGTACGTGTATGGGCGGGCAGGTGGGTCAATATCACTGTCCGTGTATGGGCGGGCAGGTGGGTCAATACCACTGTACGTGTATGGGCGGGCAGGTGGGTCAATACCACTGTAAGCGTATGAGCGGGCAGGTGGATCAATACCACTGTACGTGTATGGGCGGGCAGGTGGGTCAATACCACTGTACGTGTATGGGCGGGCAGGTGGGTCAATACCACTGTACTTGTATGGGCGGGCAGGCAATAAATGAGTATTATATGTCATAAATATACGCATATAAAATATACAATACTTTACTTTCTGCTGGAAAATTCATAAGACATCCATACTTTTTCTTTGTAAAATAATTAAATAAAATACACAATTCAAATTGTTAGCTGGATATAACCTAAAAATCATATGTTAGTTTCTATCTTTTTGGAACTATCAACAGCAACAGAAAGGAGTGAGAACGAGATGCGCGCGCAACCACTATCAGAGCGCCTGCAGTGTCGACGTATCTCTCCCCACTCCATGGAACTAACATAGTTCCGGAGTTGTTGGAGCGATCAAAACAAAGGAGTGAAGTACGTAATGCGCGCGCATCCACTCGGAGCGACTCACTTGAGCTTCGCTCCACGTTGAACTGGAACGACGTTCGGAGTTGGAACTACTCCGCGGAACTAGTTCCGAGTCATTATAACTCCGGAGTGAACTAACTCCGTCTGATGAACTACATTTCCCATCCCTAGTCAATACCAATGTACGTGTATGGGCGGGCAGGTGGGTCAATACCACTGTACTTGTATGGGCGGGCAGGTGGGTCAATACCACTGTACGTGTATGGGCGGGCAGGTGGGTCAATACCAGTGTACGTGTATGGGCGGGCGGGTGGGCCAATACCAGTGTACGTGTGTGGGTGGGTCAAAACCACTGTATGTGTGGGGGTGGGAAGGTGGATCAATGCCATTGTACGTATATTGGTACTGCTGGATCTATATTCATATTCGGTAATATATATCCAAACGTAATATCTTGTGGGCCGTAGTATTATATAAATTAATACGGGATACTCCTGCACACCTCGTGTATCAACCCTGTTACTCCCTATGGAGTGCAGTTAAAAGTAGTTTGTGACACATTTCTGAAGGAACCAACCCTTTTGTTGTTTTCCTTGTTAAAATGTTATTGTTTTTCTTTTCAACCGATTTTGTTGGGGCCTACAAGTTTTTCATTAATTAGTGCCAGATTTACAGCTTTACAATCATTAAAGAGGTCCTGATGCGCAGCGATGTTTCATCGGATTGGCCTGCAGTCTTCTTGCCAGCCCAGTGGGGGCCACCACTCGATCCTTCCCCCATTCATCAACAGATGCAATATTCAGGTGACATATTTCTAGGAATCATATTTCATGCATATATCCTACAATATCGAGGAATAATATTTGACCACCTCCTGGCCATTTTCTGCTTCTTGTCCTCTCACAGAGATTGTTTAAAGGAATATTTTAATATAGTTCAGCAACTTCAAAGGACAAGGACAGTGGTTTTTTTAGTGGGGAAAAGGGGGTTTTCTTGCTTCTTTTAGTTTCATTTTCTTTTTTCTTCTTTTGTCTCCCCTCCTCATCTACCTACCTTTTATATTTTTTTTAAAGAACAGGATTCTCAGGAGTTTTCGTAACAGTGTTCAATTTTTCCAACTAAGAGTCACCTTGGCTACCAAACAGGATTCGGTGTAATTATAAACTGCCCCAAATTATTTTTTTTAATTTTTTTGTGTCTTTTCAAAAACGGCCAACCTCAAAAATTTATCTCCCAGGCCCCACTCAAATAGTATTCATAAGTGTATTTAAAAATTCAATACCTTTTGTAAATTTATTGTTTCATTTATTTAGCTATTATCTTTATCAGACATATTCTGCACCCGTGATTTTATATGTAAACAATAGAAAAGAATGTTAATTATATTTAAAGTTTTTTAACACCTAAAAAATTACAAAATAAATAAATATATGTATAAAACACAATTAAAATGTTCAAATTAAGTTACAAAGTGAAAAAACCTTCAGAAAACAGCTGTAAATACATCTCCAAAATAAAAAAAAACTTCCTGGGGTATTGAATTATTGTTTGAACTATTATATCAACCCCTCATAAAGTTGTATCCTGACTGGATAAGGAATCATTAAAACAAATGAAGGGTTGGTGGTGAGGCCAACAAGGTAGTATTCAGAGTTGGTGGGAGAGCTTATCAAGGCATGTTCCTCTCACTCCTTACCCAATATCTCTCAATAAAATTATTATTGTATTTTAGTTACTACTGAAAACATAAATAAATGTACTTACTACTTGTAGGCCAAGTTGCAAAACTGTAGAACATGGAAAAAGCTTTTTGTTCTGAAGAAACAATGACCATATATCTTGTCCATATCTTTCCATGACAATGAATCTATAGCGCTCGTTGTTATACTCAAAGGATCCTGATCCTTCAAGGCAAGGCATTCCTAACCTTTTTATTCCTTTTGACTTCATCCAATTTTCCACTGGAAAAATGTTTACAAACTACAAAAATGAATGATTTTCAAGTCTACTTTAGTTCAATATATGTTTAACTCTTTTTTATAATAATTCAACAAGTAACTAATTATACACATAAAAAATTTTGAAACCTTGGAATGATGACATGAATAAATTATTTATACAAATGAAATTTCTGTTAAAAGTTATGTCGAACATTGATTAAAATCACCGTATTTACTTGCATATATGTATAAAAGTAACGTATTGTAACTATAAATTTCATAAAGATTTCACTTGACCAAATAATTAATTGTATGATCTCTAGAAGCCAAGAAAACGTTGTTTCAGTAAGCTAATAAAAATGTTTTTTCTTGAAGATTTACAATTATTTAATTTATAAAAATTATATAAAATGTTCATTTTAACCACGTTTTAAAATATAAATGTAAAACACTAGCAGGTTTTTAAGTAATTTTTTTATTTATTTATTTATTTATTACATCGCATACATCTCTTATAGAGAATTTCCCTTAGACAGGTGAATTGTCACATTATTCTTATGCTAATCACATTACATCCTAAATCCATATTATAGTCAAAGTTTAAAAATAAATATGACAACATGAAAAATTAAAAAAATTAAGAAGGCTACCGGTTAAAGCAAAGTTATGTCTCCAAAATCATGTTAAGTATTCATTGGTGCTATAAAATAACTTTGTTTTCAAATATTTAGTTACTTCAGCTTTGAACTTTGTGTCTGAAGTAATGGCTTTTATGTTCTGGGGGAGTTTATTGTAAAATTTACTTCCTGTGTATAACACGGATTTTTCAAAAGATGAATAATAAAAATTCTGATCGAATACTTTAACCCAGATCTGATTTTAACTTATCAGTATCTGGGTATAACTTATCAGATAATAATTTAACCCATTCTGATCGATACTGGACTTTAATCCAGATGAATAATAAAAGCGTAAAGTTGATGTACAGTAAAAAATACTTCAAATTTTGTTACTTTCTTTGTTCAAACTAGGAAAAGAGTATTAAAATGTATAATAAAATATTTAAATGATATATTATATCATATAATTAAACAAGGAAAACAATGGTGTGATTGGATTTTTCGTAAACATCTTTGATTCTTAGTAAACGATTGTCTAACTTGGGTATAACATAATTTCTGCACCAACAGTTGGCCTAATTTTAGTGTTTAATTGAAATAAAATTGTTAGTTCAAATATACTCACTTTCTTCCTTTTTTGCTACTTTCATGTAAAAGTGCATTTCAACAAAAAGAGGTCCATTTTCTTGTGGTTCCTGAAAGTAAATTTTTCAAATTAAACTAATTTAAAATTGGCTGCATTTTAAATTGTATACTGAATCAACTTACAGTAATAAACATTAATCACTAATAATGTTACCTTATTATATCTGATACGATCAGCACACTTTAATGTCAGAGCATAAAATTTTTATTATCTCTGATTATCAAACTATAAGTTTTGTAGCTTTTGTTCGCTAAAACATATTGTTACCAACAACTAAATGAATATTGAAACCAACTGATTAAGGAGGTTTTTCTGACTAAAAAGGTACTCCAAATCTCGGAGGATTGGAATGAAACCAATAGGTGGAAATATGCATATCGTATGTTGTTAAACATTGAAATTATTCTCTTTCTAGTCAAATGAACTGCAGTTTAACTTGGATAATTGGATAAAAGCTGAAGGGACTCCTAAAATAACATTTCAAACTATCAACTATTCCAACTAATCAAAAATTTGAACCTTATAAAGTCAACATAATTTCTTTTAAAATTAGTGCTGTATTTAAGTTTTGTATTTTGTGGTTGCACCAGGCACTCTGAACATGCGCTGTAGCATAGCCACTTTTCCACTTGTAAATAATAGACCTGTTGATAAGTAATATTAGGGCATACGAAAATGGAGAGGAGAGGTCGTCGGACAGGAGGGGTTTACCGGTGGGCCAAATGCAATCTATAGCGAGAGTGTGCTCCAGTGTGAACGTCAAGCGCAACAGGGAAGAGTATAATTTTTGTGATTTTAGTTAGGGGGCCATCCCTAAATTACGTAACGCCTGAAGAGGGGGGGGTTTGGTAGCGTTATCCACCATTACGGGGGAGGGTGAGTTCTAAACAGCATTATGTAACTGTTAATCCTCAACAATTAAAGATTTTTAAATTAGTAATATATTCTCTCCCTATGAGAAAACAAACAATGACTTTATCATAAAAACAATGTATCAAAGTGAAAAAAAATAAATTAAAGAGGGGGGTTTGTTGACAGTGTTACGTAATTTTTAAGGGAGGTTTAGTATTACCGTTACACAGGGGGAAAGGGGTCTGAAAAGGCAGACTTTAGCGTTACGTAATTTAGGGATAGCCCCTAACTTGAATCTCTTTTACTAATTTGGAGTTTGCATAAATAATCGAGGTAGGAAAATTGTAAAGTTAATTTAATCAAGTTATTAAACCTGGCTACGTCATTTTTTCCTGTAACCACAGCCTCCAGGCTCAGTTTGTGTGGTTTAGGGATGTAAATGTGGGGTTTAGGGTTGGTTTAAGTTTCAATCAATGCTCCAACACCACAACAATGCCTTATGTTACCTCTGTTGTTACTTTTTAATTGACAGAATTTCAGACTGTTTGTAAAATATTTTTAGTGCGTGTGTGTATAGGGTGTAGTAAAATTCAAATTGAGTACGCTTAACATGTTTTATTAAAATTATTTCACATAACATGTTTCAACTTTTTGGTCATTTTCAAGTGTAAATGAAATAATTAAATTAAGTATATAATAATTCTTTAAATAAAATTGTAAAACATGTGGTTTTTATAAATATTAATGAATATGGATAAGTTGGTGATTTATTTTTGTTAAGATTCGAAACATTCAAAATTATTATTAAAAATATATCACCAACTTATCCATATTCATCAATATTTATAAAAACCACATGTTTTACAATTTAATTTGAAGAATTATTATAAACTTAATTTAATTATTTAATTTACACTTGAAAATGACCATTAAGTTCTTACATATGAGACGCCGACACAACGTTGCTAGTATTTTAAGGTGAATATGAATGGTTATATGAGTGTAGGATGAGTGTGGATGAGTGTAGTCTGGTTACTATCTGAGTTCAACTGTTCCTCAGAAAGGGCAATTTATTAATAGCCCCACAGCCCAGCCAGGGCAACTAAGGGACCTACAGCTTTATGTGGAATCCGAACCACGTAGTGCTGGTCTGATTTTCAGCTAATTGACAAGCCTGATACTCAGTTATCTCCCCCACACAACATCCGCACAATGATTACCACCCAACATGGACACCCCAGACTTATCTAGTAGTGTCCACGCCTAGTTTTAACCCTCGGCAGCCCGCGCTGCGGAGTCTCACTCCGCATCGAGGGAAAATATGATTTTTGAAGTTGGCAACTATTATGTCGGCGCGGCGGGCCGTCTAGCTTCCCCCTCCATCTATGTGGACCGGTCCAACTACTTTCTGAAGGTCAGTGCTGTTTCTGGCGGCAACAAGGGTGGAACTGAAACAACCGCGGATCGTCACTCCGCGCGCGGTCTACGGTGCATTCTTGTTAGTGGAGTCTGGCTCCGCACGCGACTTATCGTGTCTATGAAAAATTCGTAATTTATATTGGTAAGTTAATTTATTTTACTACATTTATGCATGTAAAAATATATAGTTACTATTTATACTTTTTAAAAGCAAGTTCTAGTAAATTTATGAAAAAAATGCCTTTTTTGTGATTTTTTTAATGTTTATATTTCTTATAGCATATTATCAGTGATGTATTCTTTACAGAATTTTGTCATGGATCAACGGGAGGAAGAGCGGATACAGAATTTTCTTGATGAAATCGGTTGTTCTGATGACAGCGATGAAGATATTCTTGAAGAATGTGATCATTATACAGAGAGCGAAGAGTCTGCTGACGAGCCTTATGTTGAAAGGAATACAGGATCAAAAGAACGTGTTGCTGTTGATGAACCAGTTGCAGCATATCAAAAGAATTGTAATACATATCTATATGAATAAAATTTGTTCCATTCGGTATCCTTATTTAGTTGTAAATGGTCTAAAATTCAACAGATAAAAATATGGTCGTAGGACTACATAAATATTAGTTATTTTGTTCATGCAATATAATATATCATTTAAATACACATAAATTTACTAAAAATACATTAATAAAAAAGACAAAACGAATATAACACGAAAATCAATGTAGCGGAGTGAGACTCCGCGTGCGGGCTACGGTGTCCAAACTGTCCGCGCGGGTTACGGAGGGTTAACAAGTTGAAACATGTTGTGTGAAATAATTTTAGTAAAAAATGTTCAGGGTTCTCAGTTTGAATTTTATTATATCCTAAAAATATGTAAGTAGCCCTAATTTTTAACTTTATATTAATATATATATATATATACAGTTGTATGCTGTCTTCATACAGTATCATTCCATTATATACATGGCAATGATAGTTTGCAACCTTGACGTTTTGAATCCTTTGCCTCACTTATCTCTGTAGTTTAAGCAAAAGGGAATTAAGATGGTACATTATTAAAGCACTAGAATTCTCTAAGGTTTCCGGCCGATGTTCATCCCCAGACTGTAAGACTGTACAAGGATGGGATTCGAATGGAGTGGTACGCTACCTTGGCACTGTAGGGGTTGGTGATAAGGTTTATTCCCTTGATAAGAAATAACAGTTTTGGGCTTACAGTGAGATATTAGTTAATGTCCAGTTAGACAAGACTTCTATCAGCCATTTTAAAAGTATTCATTAGCAAACATCAAATATTTTCTAGACAGTTAAAGATAAAATTATTTTTTAGTATTTTTACTTATTGTATATCTTAATAACAAATTTAGCTACATACAATAGGCATGTTTATTAAAAAGTCAAGAATGTATAAAGAAAAATACCACAAAACCAATTTAGAATTTATTGAAATACAGTAAAAATGTTATGTTCTCAATTAAGAATTCAAGGTTGAAACATTTTGGCTGTCAGCAGAATTATTTTTAAAACATTACTGCTCCAGGATGACTGAATTTAAAAATATTAAAAAATGTAGTGCAACACTTTTTTCTTCATACAAAAATAAATAATTAGCAGCAAATAATCTTAATTGTAGAAATATTATCAAGATAATTGTTCTTGGTTAAGCCAAGCGATTCAAGCAAAATGGATAGGAAATCAAAATTATACTTTAAATATATATACTCACAATTTTTATAGCATAGGGATAGGAAGACGACCCTGTTGACTTTTTTGTTGAAGTGGTATTTTCATCCAAAGGAGCTAAAACATTATTTCTTTACATCAAATTATAAAATGAAAAAGACAATATTTGCAGTTCAGTTAGCAGCAAGCAAACTTTAACGTCATGAGCAGTTAAGTCATATTGGGTGAAGTGAATAGAAACCTAGTAAAAGCTCGAAGTATTTGCTCGCGAGTAAAGTAAAAGCTTGTCAACCAAATGAATAAAACAGCCAATTACTTAAAATCTTTTACTTAACATTGACAAGGAATTACTTGGTAAATACCTACAATTAACACATTGTGTGCGGGTCACACGCCCGCGGGTGATAGCAGTGCTTGCGCGAGCAGCGGATAAGTCGCCGGCGGTGGACGGATCAATACTGGCTTGTACGCTTCAGTGTCGCCTAGCCCTTTG